>VZTB01011440.1:148583-160497 GCA_013397245.1 Thryothorus ludovicianus | reverse complement strand
CGCCGCGCCGGGAAGGGGGGGGCCGGTGGCAAGCGGCCACACGCCCCCGTACTACTTGCGGCCTGCGCCCCACGTGGTCGGCAGCGCTCTCTCGCCGCCATTGGCCGGCCGGCATGGCCGTCACCCGGCCGCCGCTCCGCGATTGGTCCCTCGGCCCCGGAGCCGCGCAGGATTGGAGGAACGCGGGGCCTCTGCTCCCGCCCCCGCTGACGTCATATGAGCCCATTCATAAAATGCTCAGGCTCCGCCTCGCACTCGAATCTGTCCCTCGGCTCCCCTCCCCCCGCCCCGCACTGCGCTCGCCCACGCGGTCGGCACGGCACGGCACGGCACGGGCCCGCAGGGACCCCTGGCACAGGGAACCCGCACCGGGGAAAGGCCATCCCGGGGACAGCGGGGCTGGACGCCACAGCCCAGCTGGCACGACACCGCGGGGTTGGCAGCGCTGTCCCGTCTGACCGGCCTCGATCTGTCTTCCCCGACCAGACCCAGGGTCAGCGGAGGCTTCCTGAAATATTTCCCCTGAGCTGAGCACTTGTGCCGTGCCCGGACTTTCCCTGCCCCGTCGTCCTTCACCCGCCCGTTCGACACGACCTCTCTCCCAGAGCCCCGCACACGATGGCTTAGGAACGCCTGGGCTCGGGGGGAACGCAGGATTCTCCTCTGAAATGACACACACACCCCGTCGGCGGCTCCTTCCATGGCAGTGAAGGGCACAAAGCTGCGCTGCCTTCTGTCCCGCCTCCAGCCCCTCGCCTGGGCCGTGCCACCCGTACCTCACTTACGGACCTGGACTTTCCCCCCCCTCCCAGGGGAGAGCCTGGGGCGGAGGGAGGAGGTGGGACAGTGTAGGCTGTGGGAGGCTGAAGCCCTGAAATAGGTCATGGTTGGGATGCATTGCTTCAACAGGCTGCAACGGCAGGAGTGGCTGAGGAACATGGAAAATCGGTGGCAATTTGGTGTAAGGCATAGGTCAAAGAAAATATTGGAGAAGACCAGTTGTGGTATAGAGGAATGCTGGTTTTAAAGGGAGCCTCTTGCATCTTTCAGTGCCAACATTTTTTTCTAGAAAACAAGCCTTTTATTTGACAGTGACCTTAGTTCAAGCAGTAAGAAACCTTCTCTAGATGCGGTTTCTGGAGGTCCACATCCATCTGAGTTATTAACAAGTAGGGGGTAGTCTTAATGTTGCCTTTTCTTTCTTTCCTGGACTGGCAAATAGGTCACACCCAAATCCAGCCACTACTGCTGAAGATCTCCAAGCTGTACCAGCTGCCAGGCTGCAGCCATGTTCCCCTCATCCACTTTGTGTTACCTGCCACACATCGTGTCAATGGCAGAGGCATCTCCAGGAGCCTAATCTGCCAAATCCTGGCATGCCTCAGGCCTGGCTTCCCTTTGCAGATCCACTCCTGCAGACCACTCATTGTAAACTCTACAATTTCTCCTTCTTCATCCCATTCCACATTTCCTAACCTTTGCTGCTTCAGAGCTTGGAAAGTGCTCATGTAAGGTGCCACCTTAATTGTAACAGGTAAGCAGTACCCTGCGTGCTGCACCCTGAGGCCTGACCATGGTGCCATGTGAATGCAGTTACAAGCACTGCTGCCACTGCAAAGCTCTCATTTCGAAACAAGACTTGTATCAACTAAATGATGCAAAGAACTGTGCATCCTGACATACCTGAGCTTGCACTGTATGACATTTCGTCTCTTCTAAGGAAAACAAGTCTGAAGAAATTAAATGAAAATTTGTTGTGATAGGTTTATCCCTTTTATTAGTTTAATAAAAAATAAATGTTTGTTACATTTCCTGTTATAGATATACAACATAGCTTTTCACTCAAAAATACATAATTAATAGAAATCAAGGACTTCTGTTCATATTCTACCTGTGAAAAACAAATTCATCTCGGGACTCAAATTTCATTGGATTCAACAATACACTCTCTGTCAATTAAAGGCATGAAACTATCATACATTTCGTAATGAAAATTTAATCAAGTCACTGTCTTATTGGCTGACCTATAGCTTTACAGTTGATTTTTAGAAATTTATCTTTATCATAAACAGTGATATCAGTTCTAATAGGAGGGAACATGTCACAGGATTTTGTCCTATTCCACAACAGGAGGCATCCATCCTTCCATCCTCACAGTGAATAAGTTCACTTTTTTTTTCTTTTGTCAATCACTCATGAGAGGTGACACTGCAGAAGCTTCAGCTCTCACCAAGTTTTCTTCCTGCATTTTTCCCAAGGGAGTCCACCTATTGCTTACTGGATGCCACTTTTTAAAAAGTGTGATATGCTATGGCTAACTCCTGCAGTCATTACACAAGGAAAATCCTCTTAGGCCTCACAAAGTGTGTAGTTGACATAATACCCACCAAAGATAGGATTTTGGTTACAAAAAAGTGCAAAATGCTGGGATAATTTTCCTCTTGTTCCATATCAGCCTTTCCTTAATTTGTAAACCTATTTTAACCTGCATAGAGAATCTTGGCATTTTTGCATAAACACTTGTGTTGGAAAGAAACTATATTGTTACAGCAAAAGAAAAGAACAGAGGTAATCAGAGGGAGGTTGAGTGCCACTCCTCGTTGGGATCATGATGCAATTGTTAGATAGAACATGTGCTTGCTGTGGCCATATCACACTATTTTCTTCTAGTGGCTGTCAAGGCAGTTCTCATCTGTTCAGTTTTTGCAGAATAAATGACACACCGCTGATCCTCACTCTCATCTTCCAGAGGACAGGTGGATATGGCACAAGCATCTGGAAAAAGAAAAAGTAGAAAAGAGGTCTACTACAAGTCAAAGATAACATAAGAGTTGAAGCAAAGGATGGAAGGTAACAGTGGTCACCACAGTCACCAAGTGTTGATAACAGAAGTGGACTGGGCAGCTGAACAGTGCATGTGGAGGCTGCAGGAAAGGAGATGAGCATTGGGCAACCTGCTGAAGGGAGCAGGCAACTTCTTACTGGACATTCATGTGGGCTTGCAGTGCAGTTACCAAGGGAATGCTGCCAATTACAAATGGGTCAGAAATAGGGAAGAAAGTATATGGATGATACAAAAGATTTGTTGGTCTCTGTCAGAGTCTACCTATCTTTTATTATAACATCTCCTGCCAACTGCACTGCAGTGGTGCTGCTCCTGAGACCTCTTGTCAGAACAACCTTCTTGTTGCAGATTAGGACAGAACCTGCCCCACTGCTCTCTCAGGGGGAGTGATAAACCCCTTGACAGAGAAGCACAGACACAGTAAGGCAGTCCTTTAGTTTATTTATGTTAAAAAAATCATACTGGTTATTCAAAAGTGTTGCTATTTTTTATGCTACCCTGCTTGGAGAGAATGGCAGTCCTCTGAGAGGCTTACAGTCTACATTTAGAAGAAGATGAGTCACAGGCAGGGAAAGGGACTCACTGGAAAGGAAAGAACTATACAAAGGTCAAATGAGGAGGTTTGCATCTCTTGCTTATGGGCATCACACATTCCTGAGCAACAGGCATATCCCCTTTTCCAGGGTTAATCCCAGTATTCTCATGAGCTTTGCAGTCCTGTTTCCGTTTGCTGTAAGCTGCTGCAAATCCCAAAGGAACACCCAGCTGGCTGAGCTGATGGAACAGACAGGCCTTTTGAGTGTACTCGCACATCAACACGCACACACACATACGAGGATGCCTTGCCAAGGCCCCACAGATCCATAATTCCCACAGCCTCTTTTATCAGTTCAGGCATGTAGTCAGTTCCAGATGACTGCAGATGCAATCTGGGTCAGGACCATGATGCAAGCCTCGGTCAGGCCACGGCTTGGCTACATTTCTCTATCATATGGATTGTGGCCAAGCTGTACAGCAGATCACAACAGAGACGACAGAGAAGTCTTTAGGAAAGCTAAAGGAGCAGTGACATGCATGACTAAAAATGCAACAGTAAGGAACAAAAAATAAGGAGGTAGAACTACATAAAGAACATCAAAACGAGACAAAGAAAACAAAAATACAGCACAGGAGCAATAAAACACAAGGAATAGGGAATAAAAGAGCACCCAATAAGAAGAAACATTTGATTTTCATTATGAAGTTTTTCTGTGACATTGCTGTCACAAGAACCTCACAAGCAATACACATCTGAGTGAGACCACATTTCCATGTCTCCCTCCTGTCCTGCTCTCTCAATACCTGAGGAGAACACTTCTCACTACAAGCCCACAGGTGAGAACCCAAGATAGTCACTCACTGTCCTCACAGTGAGACCTGTGGCTCAGGAGGCCTCAGCACTGGGATCCACTTCTCATCCCAGGCTGCCCAGTGCTGCCAGAAATGCCGTCTGCTCTGCAGCAGCCCTGAGACAGGGAAGGGGGATTGCTAGTTATCTGAGATGTGTCACGTTTTTTCCTGCCACTGAGCAATGTAGTCATTTGTATCATTAAATGGCATTCTTGTACCCAGCACTAATTTTATCCCTTTACAAATATGTTTTTCACTCTAGCAACTCAAGAGCAGCTCTCCCCTCTGTACAGTCATTCTGCTCTCATGCCTCTCTTGCCATTACTCACACTTATTGCAATGAGGCCAGATTCAATAAAGGACCTGGCTGCTGCAGAGCTCAGCACTGCAGTGTGTCTTTGCCTAAATCCATAGCCCCAAATTAAGATATCCTGCCCCAGTGCACACTGAAAGCAAAAATTAGAATACCTAAGAATGCAATCTTCATTGTCCATTCTGTTAAGATCTCTACAAGAACCATTCAGACATGCCAACAAATCTCTCAATACACCTCATCAGCTGCTGAGTTCATCGTTATGATGGGGTGAGGCAAGATACCTTGTGTGGAATTCCATCCTCAGCCTTTCCTTAGGCACATACTCCATCTCCTTTCGGGGGTCATGGTACCCCTCTGAGTGCATACACTGTAACATTCACCCAGGAATTCAGGTTTCCCTCCTCTGCCTGAAAGGGCAGAAAAGTTAACAGCATAGCACAGGTGTGCAGGGTGTGGTGATTTTGGTTGAAGCTGTTGCATAGCACACAGAATCATCATATCATAGAAACATAGAACGGCCTGGGTTGAAAGGGACCTTAAAGATCACCTACTTTCAACTCTCTTGCCATGGGAAAGGTTCTCAGAGCACCATCCAAGACAGTCTTGGACATTGACAGGGATGGAGCATCCACAACTTCTCTCGGCCACATATTCCAGTACTTCACCACCCTCAGTAAAGAATTTCTTTTCAGTGATTGTTTTTCTTTCAGCTGCAATGATGGAAGGGAAAACCAGTGGGACTGGAGAGTCTAGGGCAGGCATTCTCAGCCCCACTCTGCATACATCTTCAGTATATGTTAAAGTGGTGCAGCTGGGCAACTCTAGAAGCAGGTATTTATGTAACCCTCCTCCCTCCTGGCATGCTACACATGAAGCAGGTGCTGGGGGATCCATGGTTCAGACTTGGGCTTTGCCAGCTGGCTCCCCTATCAGCTCCTACAGTACAGAACTCCTGCGGCCTAACATAAGGCACCTCGAGCTGATTGGCCCTGCCCTCCAGAGCTTGCAGGAAACAAGGGAGCCAGAGAACAGCAGGTTGAGAGAAAGAGATGGAATTGGTAACATTAAGTGCCATAATGAATGACCAACTAAGCACAAATTTTGATTGATGTGTCACTCATCTGCAATTGCACACTTTTGGATATAGTCTCTACGAGAAAGGCAGACACAAGGCAGCTGTGAAACACAAGTCTTAGCTTTGAAACTGAGTCAGTCAGACATTTTAGGTTATCACACTGTGTAACAACAACACACTTCTTGCTTCTCAAATAAACCTTGGCCATCAGCAACCTGGCCTGCTTCAGGGAATAAAGTCCCAAATTTCTCAACAAAACACTCCAGGCAAATGTAGCAAGAGAACATGTTTGTTCTCTGTTTGGAGAACAAACAGAACCTAAAGCCAAACAGTAGCTGGCATATTAACTAGCTGAGTCTAAAGATTGCAAATTTAACATGCCATGCAAATGTGAGCTGCTCTTTGTGAGAGGGTCTGTTCAGTTTCCCTTACAAACAGGAAACAATATAAATGGCAGCACAAACTTCTAGTACTTGATACCAGGAGTTCTCACTTTTACCTCCTATGAATTGACAAGGGTGTCTCCTGTTAAAACTCAAAATTCCTCTTCTTGTTGCCATTCCCCATTTACAGTTCTCAGAAGTGATTGCAATGGGGAGCTACAGATCCTTTTATTATGCAAACCAAGGAAAGGCTTAGTAGGACATGCATATAAAGTGGGGGTTGGGTTTTATAATCACCAGCAACATTGGAAATCAAAAAACCCCAGCCTATTCTAATAGTGTGCAAATCCAAGTGCAGCCAGTGTTTACTGGAGACATAATATGGCCATGGCAACAGATCCTACAACCCACTGAAATATATTGATTTTGAGCTGAAAATATCATCTGTAGAAATGAAATGCTGTGTGCTCATTGTTAAATCCTTGATGTCTCTTCTACCTAGTTTTGTAACTGTAGATAAGTGATACAGATACTTGTCCACATAAAATGAACAAAGTTCAGGAATGCATAGCACTCACACCCCTCAAGTGTCATCTCACATGATACATTCACTTCCAGACCCAGATGATGGACTACACTTGGTAATAAATCTCTGTCTTCTCATCCTTTTTAAAAAACCTGTAGTCCTCAAGCATCTCCTTCAAGATCCACATGCCAGGCAGTTCTGGTGCCCCTGCCAAAACCCAGTACCTGTAGTAAGGCTTTGTCTTGGCTACTCCCAGTATGTCACAAGCATGAATTCAACTCTGAATGCCTGTTAAACAGAATGTATCATTCCTAGAGGAAATGTGAGGGCAGAAAGTTCAACTAGGATCCAACCAGGGACAGAAGCTGCAAGCACAAAAAAGTATCTCAGATTGCTATCTATCTTTAAATCCCAGTAATGCATCTATATACTTTTCATCAAATTCTCCATATTTGTTTAAAATGTTTGGCTTCCAGGCTTCCTAAAAGCTTTTACCGTTGCAGTTTTAACCATTGAAATTGGCATTTCAAGACCACCATTGTTTAAAAACAATGTAGGACCAAAGACACCATAATAATGTTTCCACTCAGAAGGCCATCTATTCCAGGTCTGTAAAACGCTATCTCCCTCTGCAGACTTCAATGGAAATCTGAAGATTTACAGCAGCAATGGCCTGGCTCCAAAGAATTCCTACAAAAAAATAATTAAACCCAAACAACGAGCAATTAAAAAACCAACCCAAAAAATGCTGCCACAAGCTGCAGCGGACCCTCCCTCTCTGAGTCTACTGCCAGCAAACCAAGCCCTGCCATACTCTGATCCTGTTCTGTGTGTAGGTTCCCAGTAGCTCTCCATATTGAGTCAATGTTCTTCTACTCATCAGCCAGCACCTGCAGCACAGCAGGCGTGTACCTTTATATACACGTGTGTGAGAGCATACAGGAGTACACGTTCCCCCCAGACATGGTCACATAAAACCAGCCAAAGAATGGATGTGGCCTGCTCCTAGTGACACCAGTTACACCTTACTTTTGTTTAATGCTAAAATAGGAGCTGTTTTGGTTTTGTTATTGAGTCACACAAATGTCATTATCAGCCTTCTCACATGAATGCTGCTCACTTCCATGACGTTGCTCCCCCAATCAGTGTTATTTCAAGAGGCATAATGGAGCACAAGAGGACTAGAAACAAGTGACACCAGTGGAAGTGCCTCTTTTAATGGCAGAAAGCCTCGTAGGATGACACAGGCAAATCAGGTCACAAAATCTGTCTTTGCTGAAGGCCTAACACAGTGTTCCTACCATTTCAATGGGAAGTCCATGACTTCCTTCCAATTCAAAAAGGTTAAGAAAAGAACAGGAGAAAGAACCTGCTATGAATAGGAATTATTTTCTTTAAAGAATCAGACACATGATGGAAGAGAAAAAAAATAACTTTCAGGAATCTGGGTTAAATAACAACCAAGCAAGTTTCCTTCCACACTCATACCATCACTCTATGGTCACACCTCTGCCCTGTAAGCTTCAAGATAAATGTCTGTAACTCAAGTATCACTGTACAGAAAAAAAGTACAAGAAACCATTTAGAAATAATACTTTATTTTTTGTCTTTCTTCTCGGTCTTTTACACTGTCTCCTAACAAATGAGCCTTCCATTTTCATGACTTGTTCACCTTTAGGCATATGAAGGAAGTTTAATTCTTATAATCAATTCACTTCTTTGCTTCAGCAACTACTGAAAGTACCAGTGGTAGCACTTAATGCATAAATTGATGATTGCATTGGTTCTATCAGTTAGTTTTCTATTGACCACTGAACAGGAAGTTACCTCCTTAAAACATATTATTGCTCTTTGAATAACCTGCTACAGCTGTGGACTGAAAAATAAAATTAAAATGGACGACTGAGCAATGATTGCTTAACTCCCTGCCCTGTGGAGATTTCCCAAAAGCCAAAATGCCAAGTAAAAATCTAAACTGTCTCCCTAGAAGACAGCAGCCTTGCTGAAAAGCAATGTTCTTTAATCTTTAGGTTCTTCTGTTAATTCTTCAGTACTGCACCAAGTATGTAAAAACTATACAATCCAAAAGGCAGGAAAAAAATACACGAGGCTTCAGGTAACATCCCAAGGAAGCTCATTATACATACATTTTAGAATGCAACATTGTCTTGGCCTAGATGCCTAAAAACTTACCTAAACACTGTTTCCTTAAGACTCCTACTAGTAGCCCATCAGGGCACAAGAAGTCAGGTAGCACTGCATGAATTCAGCCACAGTGTCCAAACCAAACACACAGTTCAGAGCGAACACAACCAAACTACTCTGCTGCTATTAAGGGGCATAAAAGGAGATTAATATGACAAAAACCAGCAGCACTTTCAAAACAGACCCATTGTAAATTAACATATCCATCTCAGAATCCATTGATACAGAAGAATGTAGTATTTTGGGAGGGGATATCCAGGATTCCCAAGTCAAATTTCCCACTGCTATGAAGAATCCAACACTGATATTCTTTCCTGGATATATCAAACTTCCTTCTAAAATAAATTTAAACTTGTTTCTCACTTGAAACCACTCCAGAATATCATTAGTCTGATAGTTAGAGCTCTTCCTGCAATTTCTAGCAAAGTCTACCCATTATTCCTTTTACACACGTTTGTTTTGCTTTATTCTAATCTTGAGCTCATATAATTATTTTCCTTCCTTACATAACAGTGTAATTGTCACTTCTGTGTCTTTCTGTTAAGCTTCCCTATCCCTTTTAACATCCTTCTGGTCCTTCTCTGCATCTGTTCCATCTGAACCCATTTATCCAAATGTGGGTGATAGTTGGGCTGAAGATAAGGTTATATTATTGCCATACACTTTGACAGTAATGTTTTCTATACATAGAGGAAATCCATCCCTTAACACTTTCTAGGACAGTATCTTTTATATTATTATTATTTTCTCAGCCATGTCATGTGCTATCATTCTTCTGCTATTATTCCAACTACCAACCTGTCACTGAAGTCATGAACTCTTCTACAATAAATTGTGATCAGTTTCTATTTGCAATCCCACCTAATTCTATTAACCTCAGTTTTAATTCATCTTGTCAGCACATGGATATCCCAATCCTCCTCTCTATCAATACAGTCCACTGGTTTTGTAAGATTTTATTACTGTTGTACTTTTTCACTAGTGTCACTAAGGAAAGAATTACAATAGTCCTCAAAAACTCCAGTTTGCAGCCTTCTTCCCATTAGTGTAGCCTCTTTCCACCTACTATCTGTCAGTTCTTTCCCAAGTCACTTTACAATCCAATTAATCCAAATTTTCTCTGTTTTACACAATTTCCTCACATGGTAGAGTATCAGTTTCCTCACATTGTTTCACAATGAAACAAGGTAACAAGGCAGTCTGGCACAGTCTTTTTTTGCTAAAACTACTGCATTTCATCCCACCTTGAATTTCTCTGTGATGTTATTTTGCCCTTCAAAAACTGTTCTATAGCTAAGTGTACAATGGCTGCCAGATTAGAACATCACTCTTACTAAACTTGTGTTTCCTTTGGGTACCCTAACTATTTGACCCCCTTTACATGTAGCTTCCACTGCTAGTACAGTACAGCATTTGCAGGTAGATTATACATTTTTGGAAAGGGGATATATAGTATTTATTGTGCTAAAGCACAACTGTAGTGCTAATGTATTGCCACTGAAATTAGAAAACAGAATCCAGGAAAAATCTACTATTGCAAAACTGGAAAAGCAATGGTTAGAATGAGAACAGAATAGGCTATACACTAACAAGTTTAAAACACAGTACAATAGATAAATCATATTTCCCTTGCCTTGATCTTTTCTGCTTTATTTTGTTCTCGACTTGCTGATTTTGTATCTCAAGCCATCTTCACCACCTTCACTCTGCAAGTCCAAACCACCAGAGGTTGTAACACTGGCATTGAAGACACCTATCCCTTTTCTGTGGCTACTCAACTATTTATTAGCAAAATAACTAACTTTTTTTTCCTCCACTAGAACAGTATCTTCCCTTCAAAAAAACCCATAAATTTAACTTCTTTTCTTTCCTCTGAAAATCATTATATATACTTTGAGAACTGTATTTCAGGTTATATCATTGGCAAAATCTGAAGTGCTTTCTCATACAGAAATGTTTGTAGAGTTCCTCTCATAGCTCTCACAGAAACTGAGCAATAGAAAAAAGCCTGCTATGGCATATTTCCTTTTTATGTTGTTGCTGTAGCTCAACAGTGTAATTTTCTTTGCACTTTATTTATTAGTTAACAAAAAAATCAGTCCTGAATCTCAGGACGATTAGTATTAGCAATGAAAATACCTAACAAGAATCTTTCCATTCCCAAGAAAAGTTTAGGCATGCTCAGCCCCAAGTTCGGCTGACTGTGGATGCATAACACCACCGTCTTTCAAGATCTGCTTCCAAAACATAAGGAGGAAAACAAAAATACACAAATAAAATTTACTAAGCTCACTTCCAACTGATTTATTATTTGTCATTCCTTTGATGCATAGAGTAAGTTATCTGTAGCTAATTAATAAGCTACTTTAAAATATCCGAAGTTTTAACAAGAACTGACTTCGCACTATTGGTATAAACTAAATTAAACTAACACATAGTGTTAATTGTCTCCTTTTTCTTCCCTCCCTGCTTTGTCCGGAGAGAAAATCACCCTCTGTCAGGTAAACTACCAACTTCTGTTTGCTTCCGGGGTTTGTCCCATAACTTCAACGCACTTCAGCATCTTCATGCACCGTCTTTCTTCCACTTTACATTGAAAAAACTCAAAGGAAAAAACCCAGCTTGCAGATAAAAGCATTGCCCTCTTGCCAGGTGCCAGCCCTTGCTATCGGCGCAGGCTGAGCAGCGGGGGAGGCCGCAGGAAGGCACCGCTCTGCTCCCGGGCTCGGCGCGGAGCTCAGCGCGCAGGGCGAGCCAAGGTCCGCACCCGCAGGGAGCCCGTGAGCCGCTGCCTCTCCGGGGCCCCGAGCAGCCGCGGGTGCGGCGGGGATCAGCAGCCCCAGAGCCGGCGCGGACGAGCCGCCCGAGTGCTTTAACCAAAGCAAACCTCTCTCGGGAGGACGCGGCTCCGGGAGAGCCCTGCCGGACCGCGCTGATACCCCACGGCCCGGCCCGGAGCCGCGGGCAGCGAGGGGCACCGGGAAGCGCCGGCTCCGCCGATACTGGGGCTGGCCAGGACTGGCCGGGCACCCCAGCACCGCCGGCTCCGGGGCACGGCCTCCACTGACCTGCGCCCCCGGCCGGGCCGCGCCCCGGGGCCGCTGCTCAGGGCGCGGGAATAACGCCGGCGCTCGCCGAGAAACCGGGCCGGGCACGGGCCGGCCCAGCGCGGCGG
>VZTB01011440.1:100021-148396 GCA_013397245.1 Thryothorus ludovicianus | reverse complement strand
GCCTGGCCCAGCGGCGGGCCCCGGGCCGCTGACATTGCGGCGGGCTTCTGTACTCCCGCAGTGTGTTTCTGGTCCCAGACACAACTGTTTGTTACTGGCATTAACTGCACGCTCCCTGCGAGACAGTAAAAAGCACGTGAAATACCTTACTCTAGCTAGTGGGGCTTAAAAAAAAAAAAATCTTTATGTTTGAGGAGGCAAATGGTAATAAGCAAATTAACTCAAAAATACCTTTACAACCCCCAGAAAACTTTGAGGCAAAGTTCCTTGCAAATGCTGGGCTATCCTGTAGTGAAACTAATGTGAAAATCGGTCACACACTCGTGTTCTGCCCTCCTTCCCATACACTCCACACAGGTGCTCACTATACGTGTGACTAACACATACAGCCCTTTCCCAGCTCCTCTCTTAAAATAAGTAGCAAACAATGTGCATGCAACTACCCTGCTGAGAACTAAAAAATATCCCGGAGAGTCAGAATCAATTTATGAAGTCAGTGAGGGATAGGGGCAGATAGCACAAGTTCGGGCAAAAGCAGCACCTCAGAGTAAAACGCTCTGGGTCTCACCTGGGCCCCCCCTCCACAGCTCGGCATCACACCCCGAAACAGCCCCTGCACAGCTCATCCCCTATTCTTCTATTTTATTTGCCCTTTTTTTGTTTTTTGGGTTTTGTTTTTTTTTTTTGGTGAAAGCCTCATGCAGCAAATAAAAGTCAAATAGCTCTAATTTGTAGTGCTACAGACTGTAACATGCTCAGACGTGTAACTGCCTGACAGACTACACAGAAATCTGGTTTAGGCTCCAGCCTCTGAAACAAATGCAAATATACAGAAACATTCTGCTATTTCTCCAATATTAAATTACAAGTAAAACAAACCTGCAACCAGATTTTTCATATAAATACGTCTTTAAAAAAAAATAAATCCCTACAAATTTTTTATTTATTTCAAACTATAAACAACACAGAAGAAAGAAGAACATATACGTTTTCCTTTTTAGACAAAGCCCCCACAAACCTATCTGTGAGAAAAGCACACACATAGCTTCTTTTAAGTTCATTTTTTAATACCCTGCCCCTGAAATCAGCCTACAAGCCCACAGATTTACCTAGAGAAAACACAATTGGAAAACCTTTCTATGTTGCACTGTTTTTGGCCACTTACAGGAGGTTTTTAAAGACAATTCACAGCCATGCTATTTCAAACAGCACGAATACTATTATTTAGAATTTATTCTTTACTGTAGCAATTTTTACTTTGGTATATTTTTCAGAATTTCCTGGCAAAACACAGTCAGTCCCCATCTAGCTTAGCGCACCTACACTGTTACCTCTTTCTCTACATTTTTTCATTACAAATCAACCACAGATATTTTATAAGCATTTACATACACATAATAAAGTAAGAAGAAGGACAATACTACAAAAGAAATGCTCAAAACCAAACTGAAGGTGTAAATGACCTCCTGCCATGTTCCAGACGTACCTACAAAATCCCTGCTCACTGGTACAGGATTATACATTCCATTATAAGTTCAGCCTTCTTATATTTTGTACTATTTTAACACCCTAAATTTATAGATTTTTAAAATTGGCATGTTAAAAGGGCTTTATTTAAGAATTTCAATGAAAATAGTGTTATGTTTTGTCATATTACCATAATCCTTCTTTTTAAATCACTTAGAATTTCAGTATAACCTAATTAAGTAATTTTAAGTAAGTCTTAACCCAAATACATAGATCTAATAAAAATGTATTTTGCAAACAGGGAAAATAGACTTCTAAAATGGATTCCTCAGGTATGAACAAAGATGCTGAAACATTTCCTCCCCACAAACTTTGAGATCTGAACTATTTTACAGCACTGACATTTAAAACCAAAATACTTATAAGAAAATAAATTTCACCAAATATCTAGCATAGTGTTTCATTCCAAATGCATTTACTTATTCCTTTTATATTTGAAAGAAATCTTTCTATTTTCCTTGAGGAGAGAGAATAGAGGAAAAAAAATTTAAAAATCCTAACTGCCTATCTTCACATACTGTTTATTTCAAAACTCTTCTAAGAGTAGTTTATACTTTATTTTAGATAATGTATATTATTTTGCCTGTAGAAATATTATTATTTAGATTTCTGCCTTTTCAAAGGCTACAGAACAACATTATAGATTCTAGAGACTTCTAATAATTTTTAATCTCTCATTTTTTTCAATTCTACAAACATCCCATTTGTTAAATGGAATTTATATTTCTCTCTTGTCTTAATTATCAGAGTTGAATCAACAATTCAAACCAGGAAGAGCAAGTGACGTACCGTAACACAATAGCAACTCCAGCACTTTAACACAACTCCTCTATCTATTGGTGTATAAAAAGCTTACACAAAGTATAAAATATCTCAGAAATACAGACTCTTTCCTGATCAGAAAATTTTAGTTATTGACTAATTTGACCTCAAACAACTGTATTTTTCTCAAAAAGCATCCTATCTAGAGCTTTATGCCATTTACTGACTCTTGCTTAATTAACCAACATGCTTTAAAACCAAGTCTCGGCCCTTTAACTTAATCAAAACAGACTACATTTAATTGCTACCACATCAAATATATTTGTCAACACAATAAAACCACGTACAATTAGAAAGAACTATTTTTTCTAGCCCTGTCTTTGACCAACCAGAGATTGCAGCATCTACTTCCAATTTATTAGCTATTCTAATATGAAGCAAACTGAAACACACAGCACAGTTCACAAATACATTGATCCTTCTATAATATCCTATCCTTTGCATCTTTGAATGGGAAAATCCAGTATACCACTGTCAGCACTGCTGCTCTCCTGCAACCGATCGGACATCAGAAGGACTTGGCATTAATTTCCCCCCCTCACAACACTTTGCCTCCTCACCTCTCTCAAAACAAAAGTATCTGTGTTTGTCTGAAATGTCAATAAACACCAAAATATAAAAGGCCAAAAGGTTAGGGATTATTTAATCTGAACAGAAAAGTTTTTTTTTCTCTCTCTCAAGCCATCAGTAAGAGCGGGTTACCTGAGAAGAGATGCCCTTGTCCCTCGGACGTCCGTCCTTCTGCCCCAGAACAGGGGCTGTGCCATGCTCTCTGTAATGTAAGAGGGAATAGATTAAAATTACTGTAGACTCAGGCACATTTTTGCACATTCAGGTTATCTGACCCTCAAAAAGCTTCATATCTTTTGGTCTGAAAAGCATTTTTAAAACTCTTAATACATTCTAGTCTGAGTCCTCAAAACTGTTTTTGATAAGTCAGGTACACATGTCAAAAATTAGTTTCATACATTGTCAGTTGAAGTACCAGATTCCCCAGGCCTGGTTTTCAGTTCTTAGAGGCCTCTATATCACTGCATGCTCCATCTCATTAGCTACATTTAATCTGCAAAGTGGTATTATCTTATATTTTTAAAAAAAAAAAATTATATACAGTGAATTTTTTTTAAAGCCATTTTCATGAGGGAAAAAGTCCTGAGATATTTCTTCCCAGAGCAACTTTTCCCTCCTCTGCTTCAAAAGTTGAATACCATCCCAGATAAGTATGGTCTTTGCTTTACCTATTTTTCTGTGATTTGTATTATTTTGTGCTTACTTCTGATGCTGCAGAATTTACATAGGCCTGTAGTTTAGAGATTTCTATCTCCTCCCTCCACCTGCGATGTAGATACCAGCTAGAATCACTGTCTATGCACCATTTCCCCCTCGCCTCCTTTTCCCTCTAAACTTTTCCAAACAAATGTGAGAGGAAAAAATGTTTAAGATAATGAGTACAAATTCTGTGTGCTAAATTAAAAAAAAAAAAACAAAACAGCCTTACTTCAGTTTGTCATTTAATAAGTGTTATAAACATAAATCATGGTCAGAAAGGCTCAGCACTGTAGGGTGTAGTATTCATGACTAAAATGCCTTGGAAAAAAAAAATAAATCTGTTGTCTCTTACCCTTTTCCTTCCACATATTTACCCTTCTCATACTGCTTAGGTCTACAGCACACGGTTGCCACACGTGTTTTTACACAGAATTTCCTGGACACTAACAAATGTGAACCAAGGAAGAATTTTGCACAAAGTTAACTTATCTAAATCACTTATTTCCTGAATTCTCTCTTTTTGTCCATGGCATCCAATTTTTTTTTTTTTTCCCCTCTGCTGTTATTTTGTTTGGTATTTTCCCACTTTCCTGTACATTTGTCTCCTGCTGATCCTACCAGATAGGGCAGGAAGAACTGAATATCTATCTCTTCCCATTGCTACACTGTCTCTCCTTTTTCAGTGTTTTATTGATTAAACACATTTGACCATCGTTTTCATATATGTTTAAAGATACTTTCTCTTTCTCTTCTCTAGAAAGTTGTTTACAGTCACTAATACTTTTGTAAAGCAAAGTCAATTCTGTCCTGCTCCAGCACATGCTTCTCTCAGAATATTAATGGTACATGACTTACAAATCTGTGATGCAATGCATGCAAAAGGAAAATTCATGAGAAAGAAAAGGAGGGTAATGTGTACAGATGCCCCTAAATATCATAAATAAAAAAAAAAAAAGACATTTTTAATTGGTTCTGACTTTTTAAAGAGATACCATCATGAGATAACACCTGTCTTAGGGGAAATCTTTGTCTAGATCACTAGCAACAATTTTTCACAGTAATAAAAGTAAAGGAAATTTTAAAATTTAAATTTACTGTTAAGCATCAACACTTTAGGGTTTCTGCATTTCACTCAGCCTGGGAAGGGAGAGTTCCCTGTTGCTTTCACTTTTGTTCTCAGCTAGTTTCACTTTCACGGACTGGCAGAATCTTTTATGTTTTTGGTTCAACAATGTTAAAGACAACATTTACATCTTTAAACAATCCTCATTACACTTTCAATACAAACAATTCATGTCCATCTACTTTCCAGGACACTAAGAAAAAGTGATTTGGGAGCCTAAATATATTGGGTAGCATTCTTCTAAAGAAGCAGCCTTCACCTGTCTCATGTTGGGTTGCAGTCTGCACTTTCTTTCCCTCAAATCAATAGGAAATGTGCCATTCACTGCAGTGATAGTGGGATCAGACCACTGGGTCTGTAATCTGCAACAAAGGAATGCCATATGCAGACCAATATATCCCTTATAACATACAATGTTTGCCTTTAATTATTTTCCTTTGCAAACTCAAGGGAAAGAAAATGGTCCCTGCATTTAACTTTCTGTATGCTTTTAAATTAGCAATAAATACTCTTCTTGACACAGGCCATGGGAAATTAGAGGGCATATGTTCACTTTGGTTTGCAGGGGGAAGGAAACACTGTGTCTCCGTGCTACCAATTGCGGTAACTCTTTCTCCTCCTTGTGCCAAGTGCAGTCTATCAAAAAGACTCTAGCCCGGACAGAACCCTCACTCTCTTGCACCAGAACCTTGCCTAACTAAAGTTTCCAAAGTATACACTTGTGTAACCCTCATTTTTTCAGGGTAAATCACAATGCTCTAAGCAACTACAGTGGCACAAAAACTGGCTTGCATTTATATTTTCCAAACCTGTATATTCCTTTTTTTTATTACCTGCCCTGTTCATGGTACAAACTCCAAAACACAGCTGTGAACTCACACGCGTAGAGGCAAGCACATATACATACAATGGAATCTTCCTCTAGCCACCAAAGCACTGCAGTTTCTGCCTTTGTAGACATAAGGGCTTCTGAAACACTGAGACTTAATGGAAAGACTTAGGGGTTTGTAGGAGCCACGCAACAACCGCTTTGCAACTTCTTTCATAGGAATGTTGTGTCCCACAAGCACACATAGAAATTGTCACTAGCTGCTTACAGAAATTGTTGTCGTGTTTACATGCCAAAAGTCAAATACTAAAAGCTCACGTATGCAATTTCTGTGAGAATACTTATATGTTTATTTACACTACTGTTTATTTCACCATATGAAATGTGAATTAAAACATGGAATTGCATTGTGACCACGTACCCATCTACTTCACATTCACACACTTTTCTATCCCAATAATCTGTGGTACTGTATATTTAACTTATACAGTTGTGTTACATGTCTAGACACGAGCAGCTCCTGCAGCACAACGTAGCACACGTTCGTGCTTTCTCTTTCCCTAGATATTACCACACAGGAGTAACTGCTCTCTCAAAGAATTTGCCTTTGCCTGCCTTCTCAGCCACAATATCTCCTCTCCTTTCCCCAGAAGACATCCCTTTTGTTTCCAAGGCCAGTTCTACATGAGACTTACACTAAGTTTCAAGCATACAAATATACCCCATGTTCAGCGGGGTTATTCACTCATTTAGATAAACCACACCTTAAGGTGCCTCAGTGCCATACAAAAACAGACCACTGTGACCTGGGTCACAGAAAACTTAGTTTACTGGAAAGCATGATCACAGCACCAACTTTCACATATTCACAACGTGCTACATTTGCATCCCAGGGTATCAATCCACATTCCTCATAAGTACCAAAATTCACTCTTTCCTAACAGCAACATCTAAGACTTGTTTGTCCCTAATTTGCTGATGTCCAACCATGCTGTTGATAGAGTGTTTTGGTGGGAGTTAGCTATTATACAGATTTTTACATCAGGCTTTCACTCACAGCTGCATCTGCCCCACTAATAGTGTCCTGGGAGAAAGACTTTGCTACTGCCAGCTTTTCTTGCATTAGCTTTTAGGGAAAAAACTCTGAGTTGTATCAATTTCTTTAATAAAGGATGAAGCTTAAGCAAACACTCACAAACCAGTAAATATCTACCAATTAATATTGGTGGAATCAGATAAATGATTACAGGAACTACAATGGCACGTTTCAAAATGGTTCCTTTAAAGGAAGTGCTTCATAACATAGCCTTGTTCTTAAATGCTGTTCTTGGTGCACTCATAGAAATTATTTCCTTCTGAAGTGTTCTGGCCTGTATTTTACTTGAATATAAATATTTGCTGAACATTTTTGTGTTTCTAAAACTAGAATAACCAGATAATTTTAGCTGTGTGATTGCCTTTTTTTTTTTTTTTGTCTTCAAATAATACATATATTAAGGCCTCACAGCAAGTATTTCAATAAACCCTTGGAAATACTGTGGGAGTGGTAGAGAGGCTCAAGACAGTTACATGGGAAGATGACAGAAAGAGGGTTGGTGTTACTTCAAAGATACTTAATGTTATATTAATTCCTGAAGTGTCAAGAAGGGAATGCTCCATGAAGTGCCTTTCCTAGCTATACCAGCAGTTTTCATGGGCTCTGCAGCCTCTCCTTGGGGCTCCTAATGGTTAGCACCCCTCTTCTGACAGGTTCTGCTGCAGTACAGGAGGTTATCACAAGCACAGTCTGCCCCTCTCTCCTTTTCCCTTCTAGAAACAAGGAGCAGAGCAACTATTTACAAATACTTGCTTGTGTGTTTGTCTTGGAAGGCACAAGGCATGACACCTGGTGCTACGTAATAGTCACATTATTTATAATCCTTGCAAGTGTAGAGTAGCTGTCATGACAGGTAGGTTAAACAGAGGAACAGAGATGTGAACAGGTCAAACAGCGTCTGTGAGAGGTGGGGAGAGCACAGCCTAGGATCGCTGACTTTTCACCTCTCTTTCACTCTAGTCCAGTCTCAAATACACCAGACTTTAGCTGTCTTCACCTTTTCCTGATCGTTAAGCAGTGCCCTGATCCTAATTCACATAGGACAGACCAAGATAGCATAGCAATAACCAGGCTAGCTCAGGAGATGGGGATCCATGGAGAGAATCTCAGCAGTGTTGGAACCTCTCCTCTGTCCTCTGACTTGTAATGGAACAGCAGGGTTTTCTCAGAGATACAGTGACTATTACAACACTTGGATTATAAATGCTATCTGGCCCTATTTTAAACAACAAATGTAACACAACCTCATAGATTTCCAATAGTCTTTTGCAACTTCTAATAAAGGCTGGCTGATCAAGAGACCTAAAAGAATAGGCACACAATATAGGGAGAAAATACTTTCATTCTTTCTTTAAATTTACAGCAAACATACCAACGTCAAAAAGGCCCATATCTCTTAGCAAGAATAATTTTGTTTGTAGAGAAACATGAGAGAAAGGTAGCTGTAACTCAGGTATCACAGAGACTTTGCACTGTTATGGAATTACACAGCTCCTCTGCCACTGTCAGCAGACCTTCTCTGAATCCAGGTTAAACAAACCTGCTTTCTGTTGTTTTCTAAAACTGTGCTGTTGGGGACTTCATCACTCAATGGGAACTTCACCTCTGCTCAACAATTTTTTCTCAAACTACGGGTTGCTAAAGGGTAATGATAGGCACAAGTGTTAAAAACTCAAAGTTTGTCTGGAGTATCTCAATTTTGACAGCTGAGGACCGAGAAGCTCCTGAAAGTATCTAGGGTAGGCACAGATCTTACCAACTACTTTGGCTTGCTGTCACTAAGTCCAGTCTCCCAGAAAAAGGGACTTTTCAGGCAGCAAGTACAATAATCTATTATCAGAAAAGGGAAGAATTCAAGACAATAACAGGGAGAGAGGTGAATCAAAAGGAAAATCACAGATTCAGAAAGTTCAAGAAACTGTACTAAAGGACATAATGACATTGCATACAGTAGATTGCAAAATAAGGAAGTGCATATGCTGCCTGCTAACAGGAAAAGGAGCTGCACAACAGACCACCTCCATATGAGATTAAAAAAAAATACATAAAACTTTTCCTGAGGATGGGCTGACTGGCAGCAAATTTATCAGATTTGATCAATAATGCATCATTTAGTGACTACCTTTTGGCCATATCAGTATCCTACAATTAAAAAGTAGGGCATGATCTTCAGAGTCTGAAAGCACTGGTCTTTCTGAATGAGATATTAGTTGATGAATGGGAAGGAACTACACACACCACTCAGCTGGAAGAAGTGCTCAGCATGTATAAAAATCCTGTGGACTTCACCTGTCTCAAAATGTATTATGATCTTGGTACTGTTTGGGTTCTATGCAGACAGCTGATGAGCTTGCTCTATTTCCCTCTGCTGTTTTGAACAGATTCAGCTATAAAAACAACTTATTGTCACATAGTCCTTCTGTTTTCTTGATCTTAGACCAGCTCTGTACACTCCCAAGTCCTTTCCCAACTGTTTCTGGGAGAAGATAGTGCGTGATTTCTCCCACAGCAAATATTAAATAACTTATTTTACTTCATATTCTACATGTTCATACATATATTCTACGTAGAAATATATTTCTACATCTTATTTTACATTCCAGGGCACCCAGGCAAATGGCATTCAATTCAGTTAATATTAAAAGACCCCTTACTTCTCCCACCCTCTTAACATGCTAGTGTGAAGAAAAACACCCTCTGGACAACAAAAGTTTGGCTAGAAATTTGTAGCATAAGGAACATCAGAAACCATTTACTAACAGGAGACTAACAGAACATCTATTTTTATCCTCAGAAGGACCATCCAAAACCATATTATGTCTAGTCCTCAAGAATGCATATTCATGGGTTGTAAACCAAGCTGTGTCCAACTAATCTTGGATATATACAGTACACCCATGCCTTTCCTGGGAGCCAAATCAAGTCATTCTTAAGTATCAAAACACACTCATTAGCACTAAGCGAGTGGCATTTCAACGGTGCAGTCATGAGCATGATGCAACGATATAAATGGGATTAAGCAAAATTCAGTAGACTTCCATAGAAAGAAAATACAGTGTTCTGGTTTCAGAAATATCACAGGTGTGACTTTGATCTTTTCCTATTAAAAAAAAAAAAATGAAGTGCTTTATAAAAGTTATATCAATGATCCTACGGATTTTTATGAAAAAAATTAAGCCCTGTCAGTGTTTTCCATGGACATTTTTACTGTCCTGTATGATTTAGCAGCACTTCAATATGAAGGGTGTTTTACAGTATTTTGGCCTGATAATTATCCACACGATAATAGATTGCAGACCTATCTGTATACAGTGGCTGTGGACCCAAGTACATATTCCTGATCAAAGCAGTATGAAGTGGACACTTCATATAGGTTAAGGTCAGATATTTCTGCTCAGGTTTTCTGCCTCTTACATGAATGGTACTGAAGCTGGTCTTACTGTATTTTGTGAAATACGAACTTCACGCTGTTGAACTTCTCAAATAAACTAAGTATGGAAAGAAAACTGTTAATTGACACAACCTAGCTGAGATTTTTTTTTTTCCTCCTTTTGAACCTTCAGAGCTTGTATGCCATGCAGTTGAAGAATATGATCCATACTTCACTACTGTTGCACATCTTTGTGTCACAAGTGAACTCTGAAATTTCAGAAAATGTATACAGGAAAAATTCTGAATTTTAATTAATTTGGAAAATTATACACATGTGAAACTCCCACAAATAGTAATTGATTCTGTCAGCATCCACTTGATTTTTGCCACTTGTTAGTTTAAGGCAGCCATTTGTACCTTCTTGCTTCATGTTACCTCCCACCTCATATGCATAAGGAATAAATTTACCAGCAGCTAGGTGACTTATTATTTATACAGAGTTCCATATACAATATTTTTTCTGTGCTGAAAAAATAATTCTTCGCTATTCCTAAAGTTTTAGTTTCTTTTAAGCAAGCAGTTAAAATAGTCACTACGTCCAAGCCCTAAATACAGAATATTGTACACAAGAATCCTGATAAATACAACCTAATTGAAACTGACTACACTAGAACGTAGCCAAATAGTTTTTCCCAAAACAGACCTGACTTTAAATTTCTGGAGGATTTGGGTACCACAGACCTGGAATGGTCCCCACTCAAGAGCTGGGCTGCTCTGAGGGTGGGCAGGCTTGTGTTCCAGCTGTGAAGCTTAGCCTGTACCTCCAGCTCATCCACATCTCAACTCCAGACTCCGTTTCAGGGTGGAGCTGGGCTGTACAAAAGTCACTGCCACCACACGAGCCCAGCGGTCACTCACAAGCTCTTGGCTGGATTTATATACACCACACACCTGTAGAATTTCATATCTTCACACCTATGCTTCTCTATGAATTGAAATTTCCTATCTTCAGTTAAGCAATTTACAAAGAAGTTTGGTGCAAACCCACTTAAATCCAGATATCCTTGTATTCTGACTGCTTTCCTTTTTGTTCCAATTAGATGCTCTTGTGCACATAGTAGCATTTCATCTTAAATCCCTATGTCATGAAATACAGATTTGCTGCATTATTATAGCAGAACAGTGATGAAGATGATTTGAATGGTTGTTTTAAATCTTAAAAGCATGGGGTCTGATTGTTTAAATAACATTCTATATGATAAGTATAATGATCATTAACACTAAGATTTAATAACTAAAATCCCAGTTTGCAACTCTGATAAATATTGAGGCAAATTAACTGGAATTTTTTGAGTGGATTAAATTTAATGAATAGTATATTTTAGGTTAACAAATTCATGCCAGTAGCACCATGTCATTATTACCCCAAGAATTTTTCTTACAGAAAGAGAGGATTTGACGTGAGTTAGGAAATTACAGAAACACAGAATAGTTTGAGTTGGAAGGGACCTTAAAGATCAACAAGTTCCAAACCCCCTGCCATGGCAGACGAAATTACACTACTCTGAGTTCTATTTTTGCCATCTACCAAATTAACCAGGGAGAAAAAGAGAAAGAGAAAACTTAAAGTTAATTAAAGCTGTATTAATTAATTTTCATCCTGACAGGATGGATTTTTAGAGACCAGAGACCAAGCAACTGGGTCTTCTTATTTGAAAGATCTTAACAATGATAACTGTGGCAAAAATATTAGTCTTAGTAAATAGAATAGAAATCTAGGTAACTGTAGCAGAAGAAAAGTATTCAGTCTGGAACCTCTAATACAGATATTCCTATGGTTTTAAGATTGCATTCAGATATGAGTAAACTGCATTCCAAGTTCTGCCTTGCCTAATCTTATTCTATTATGAGCTGGAGTTTTGGATGTAAGACTTTTATATTTACAGTATCCCACAGAAAAAAAAATAATATTAAAAAATCAGAGTTTACTGGAATAATAATTTATAGCTGAATCTTCACAATTGGAAATTTTTTTAATTACTGAATTACATAGAATCATCTTTCACATATGCCTTCCTGTAATGTGAAACACAGAAATATTTAAAAACTTTTCTGGAGGACTTAAACAGGTAATATTTTGACCCTTTCAGCAACTTTGGCATAATTTCTGGAAAGCAAAAAACTGGCATAATTAATATCATAATCAATGACAGGAGAACAAAATATTTTCAAAAAGTAATAGAATATATGAAGTATATACATTTGTGAATTTATTCTAGAGAATTTGCTATTCACCCCTAAAACTGTTCTTTTAAAAATAAAGAATGAAGCACATTATTAACACATCAGTTCTGCTTTCCATTTTTGGCTTACATTATGACTTACAGAGCTCTCTTTCTAATTAATGAAAGAGTTAATAACATAATCATGTTTAAGCTTGTTAATACATGTTTTCAAAGCCCACGATTTCATTGAAGCACATACAACTTGCAAATTCAAATTTAAGGTGGTATCTCAGTGGAAACTGTAGTTAAAGAAGTTGAACTTTTTTCCTGACATTTATGCGCTGCCACTACACTGAGGCAACTCTGAGCTTGCTCCCACTTCAGATCATACTGTACCTACCTTCCATTCAGTTGGTGAAATCTACCTTACTGTACTGATTATAGCACTAATATGGCCAGAAACAAATGCCCATTGATTTAAATTTTATACAGAAATAATTCTTTTCCTTTGAAAAAAAATCACTTTTGTGGTGTTCCTCTCTCCATTGATCAGATATATGCAGTTATTCTTTTCCAAGGTAAACATTTAGGTTTACTTAGTACATAAAAACCTAATTTTTTAATGTAGTTTCAATTAAAGTTAAGGAGCTGTCCAGACCTCTGAAAAGCTGTTTTGTGGTAGAACTCTCATCTTGAATTTTAATGTTATTATTTGAATTTCAATACTATGCCAAAGCAAAAAAGCTGTTTCCTGTGTTAAAAAAATTGCAGCTCACATTTAGAAATATTTTTATTCAAATATGGGAGGGGTGGGGAGTCGTTTGCCTGTTTTTGTTCTTTTAACTCCTTCCCTGCAAAGACTTTAAAACTTCATGAAGTTACTTGTGCAAAATTGCTGCCTATTTCCTTCTGTCAGTAATTTCTCTTGATGTCAAAACAAAATCAATATTTATTCTTCATCATAAATTTCAAAAACAACAAGGATATTGTGTTTATTATTCTGAAAGCCATAAATGGAAAAAACCTCCAAGAATATTAAGTAGAAACTGAACAGAGAGCTTCGAAATACATGATCAGTAGAGGACTTTTAACATACAATAATTATTACAAGTGCTATTATTTGGATAAAACTTTATTTAGGATATTTGTCTAGTTCATTTTTCTATTAAATAGGTCTCAGTTAAACTTACAAACAAATATGATGTAGCTCTGTCTGCTCAGTCAGTTAAATGAGATATGAACTATCCATAAATAAAAATATATTATCCCAAAAAGTACTTATAAATAACCTATACATTATAGGCAAAAATATATAAAACCACATTTAAAGGTTTAGAAACATTTTTCAGGTTTTTAAGAAAGATTTGAAACAGATTCTTTTAATCTCAATTTGTTTTCATTGCTAACTACTTGAAACCCTTAAGAAAGAACAAACTCCTTACTAAGATTCAACAATGCAAATTAATGTTGCTAATAATTGTAACTGTATCTACATCCACATGTTTTGTTAATTATTATATACAGTATTCAATTTGAAAAAGGCTGTATTCTAGCTGCAGTCAGTTATAAGATAATATTATAACCTTCAAAAATCTTACATAAATTAGCTTCTAAAAAAATGTTCAAATAATTTCCTATTAGTAATTTCAGAGTAAAAAGTCTGCTTCAATAGGAGTATTTGTGAATTATGATCAAATTTACTTTTTTCCTGCTTCTTTATAGAAAAATCAATAACAATTTTTGAAAGAGGAAAAAGCATAACTTTTTAATAGAAATATATACAGTAAGGATGAGTAACAATTCTAGCAATTTTGTCTTAAAGTCATATGAATTAGTATGATATAAAGGAATTCATGGGATAGTGATGAACTCCAAACTGACTTATGCTTACTGTTTGCCCTTTTCAAAGTATTTTCTTTTGTACAAAACTTTTAAGTTTTAATCCTACCAATTATCCTTCTTCAAAGGTTGTCTCTGCCTACTATTTAAACAATGTATTTACTAAACTACAAATTTAAACTCACAAATACAAATAATTTTTTAATGCCTGAAAAACCAAATTTGTATATGTTGTTAAAATAAGTTCTTTTTTGATCCAAAGACATCCCTATTTTATTTTCTAATGCTAACATTAAAGTGTCAGTTCTTAGGTAACTCAATTTTAGATTAAGCAGCTAGATTTAATTGTTTTAATTGTCAAAACATATTTTTACCTTTATTCTGCAAGGGCAGGGCTTTATTTCTTTTACATTGTGTATATGTTAATGGAGAATCTAAAACATCTAAGTCCTATAAACCACTTAAAAACAGTAGATAAATAAGGCTGAATACTTTTTATTAAATTATCAGCCAATAGGCTACCAATAGCTATCTCCCAAAAGCATTTTTTAACAGTATTTGCTAGTCCATGTTTGCTTAGATTTTACTCTTAAATTTTTGTTACTTTGATTTTAAACAAACAGTGAAGTTTTATTATTTAGCAGAATACTGAAGAGTTAATAAATTCTACTTTAAAAACTGACAAAAAATTCAGCTCCTTTTGAAGGCAAATGGAATTTTATCACTCATTTCAGGAGAGCAGGATCAGTCCAGAAGAATTTAAAATGCAATTGTCTTCTAACTGTTACCATATGAATTCAGTAACAAGTAGGTATTCTTATTCTTTGGACATATTTGATAATTTAAATATTTTTTATTATTGTTAGGAAATAAGTCTAGCAAAAGGAAAAAAAAATAGCTGGTATTTTTGCTAAAGCATACAATATTCCCAGTTCAGCTTTTTTGTCTGTATATTAAGGTATAAAACAGTGCTCTAAATAGATTTCACAAATACTTGTATTTATATCTATATTAGATAACTGATTTTATTTTGTTTTATATTTAGCTGCATGCTACGTAGTGCTTTGGCTATTATGAGTCTAACTTCCCAGAATATAAGAAAATATCTTCCCTGAAAATTATTTCTGAACTGGATGCCATTTAGTATAAATACTCACATTTTAAAAAAGCTACCCACTGAAATTATCTGGCTGGTGCCTGCAGTTCTAAAATAATTTCCCTAACTTTTAATCTTTTCTAATTTTTAATTTCCTTCAAGTCTAAATTCTTGACAATTAAGAGGACCTGTCTCTGTATGTGAATATTTCACAATATGTAATAAATTCAAATAAAAGCTATATAAAGTTCAAGACTTTTTTGTTCTTTTTCCCTGAAATAAATAATTTCAGTCAATACATTTAAAGGCAGTAGATATTTTGCCTGAATTAACTATGGAGGTCAAGAGACTTGTATGAAATTTCTCTTCATATGAAAGTATGGATTTATGATTCTGTGAAAATAATGTTTGTGGTAGACAGTATGTTACCAAAGCAGCTTTGAAAGCTTACATAGTTACCTTTTCTGAATTTTCTGGCTACTTCTGGTCCTCCCTCATCTGGAAGAAAAAGCTGATCCCAAAGTTAAATTTGCAAATTATTGTTACAAATCAAATAAACAATTTCTTTACTTTAAAAACCCTAGTACTGTGCAAAATTTTGCTTATTTAGTTAAAGATTCAAGCTGCTTGTCCTGAAGATTTTAATTTTTGTAGAACTGATTATAGCAGATCCCAAACATCCAAGAACAGAAACTCAAACAAAACTACATCTAAAGGCTTTTTTTACTTGTTTTTTAATTCATTTGGAATACTTAATGTTGTTTGTTGTATAATGCACTTGGAATCATGCAATTAAAAGTTTTTAACTTTTACTTTTGATTTACTGCCTTCAAAACTTAGCTCTAAAAGCTAGGTACCAAAAGAGGAAGCATTGCAGCATTATCAATTGGAGATTTTGCTGGGGCTATATTATGTTAACCTGCTTTCCTAGGAGAATTCTGATCCACAGAAATGTTCCTATTGAGTTCCTTGATACTATTTTTATGAATATGCATAAATATTCACTACAGGTTGTAGGATTTAGCCTCCAAATAGCCAGCAGAAATTCCTTACTCTTTTCAGTAATGAACAGAAAGCATGTTTAGTCCTGATGTTGATCAAAGCTATTTTACAGGACAAAACTATTTTGGAGCTAATTGTTTCAGTCTAGCCCCCAGGATTTATAAATTCCTTCAGGAAGCAGTGCAGTTTAAAATTGCCTCTGGACCCAAGCAGAGTGTGGTGCAGGGACAGAGCAGGATGCTTTGTGAGCCCCCAGGGCAGTGAGGCCCCAGGCACACAGGGCACCAGGAACAGCTGGGATGAGAGCTGCCTTCCATCCCACAAACCCACAGGTGTCAAATGGTGAGGGCAATGGAAAAACATGGGAGGCTGGTAAAGACCAGGTCTTGGTGATGAATGCTTTTGCTAGTATACAGCTGGAAAAAATTAATAGTTCTACCTATTTTAGCTGTGACCTTGATGCCTCTAGTATATTTGCTGTTAAGCCATAGGCTTCGCCTCTCCCCTCACAAAGAAGCAAGCTAGCAAGAAATTTTCCCAGCAAATACAGAAAGTGTGAACCAGGAGCAGAGAGGGAGAACTGGTGAAAACTCCTTGATTTTATCCAAAACCAGGAGTTAAATCAGGATGATGTGTTAAAGAGTTACCAAATCAACAAGCAAAGTTCTCCACCACTACTTTGAATTGCTGGAGTTGAAGCAAGTCTTTGAGAAGGTGCTGGGTAGGAAAGGGTTAACATTTTTTTGGAATGGAGTGACACTGATGGCTCTATTTGTGGTGACAAAGATAGTTATGAGCCTGATCGAACAAAATCGTGAGCACTTTAAGCAAAGCAAGAGCTTGAAACTACACAAGGCACAGCAGACTACACCTCGTGTCGTTTTGAAAAGCTGTTGCCAAAAATAAAGCTTTGATAACTTTTCCATTCAGAATAACCCTTTCTTGAGCCAAAAACTATCTCACTAAATTAAAAGAGAACATCTAAAATTTCAGTCTAAATGAGCAACAAACTTTTATTTAAGCTAGATGTGAAACTATTTAAAAAGTAATTTGTAAGTGGTCTTATTTTAAACTTCTAAGAAGAATTTAAAAATGCCTTGCTGATAAACATAAATTAGGACTACAGATGGTTTTGAATATTTCCTTAATTGTAAATAAGGTAAGTTCAAGTTCAGAGCCCATTAATCATTAATAAAGACAATTATTTAAACTAGAAAATGTACTTTTATACAGGTAAGGTAACCATTGCAAGGTATGAAAAGAGTTAGTCCACTTAAAAAAAGTATCTGCTCCACAGTTATTGTGAGCCAGAGAGTTGCTGATTTTACCCTTTATTAACCCTTTCACAACAGATCATGATACTTCAGTATTTTCCTAGAAAATTTCCCCCCCCTCCATTTTTACAAGTTCTCACTTCCAAAGGGTTAACCAAACACCTTAATCTCAGATCTTGTTTTTTAAGGGTCTGTAACTGAACTGGAATGTAATGGCCACCGTTTGGTCTGTTGTCAGTGGCAGGGCTCTTCTGTGTCACTCTCCCACTGACTGCTGTTCCAGTCCATCGTCTTTGCTGTGCTCTTGCACCTTCAGCTGCACAACCCAGCTAGGAAAGTTGGGACCTGCCCCAGGGGCCAGATGGGTGTGCAAAGACTAAGAGCTATCTTCTAAGAAGTTAAAACATTCTGCATTAAGCAGAAAATAACATTTTTATTGCACTTTTTTTGCACTAAAGACAACAGCCATTAACCAGTTTTAAAAACCAACAACTGAATCCTCAAGGCACGAATGACTTGTGCAAAGTCTTCATGGGTCTGATCACAAAAGCTGCTTGGGGCATGGTCTGATGAAATCCCCTGAGGACAGCAAGTGTTCTGTGATTAGTCCCCAGTGGTGTTAACTCTTTACAGCAGGTTCATGGCACACATCTTACAGAGAAGTGACTGCAAAACTCCTAGTTTGGACTTTCCACTCCCAGGACGTGCATTCAGTTCCCTACACATTAAATGTACTCTGTGAACCTGGAGTTAGGTGGTACATAGCACTGACCCATGGCAGAAAGCTTCCAAACACTTTGAGAGGAAAGAGCTCCACACTTTACTGACAAACTAAAGCCAAAGCTACTGATGTGAACATCTGCAGCTGCAATGATTTTAGCAATTTCTCTCATGTATGCCAGTAGAAATTCAGATCCACTGCATGTACATTTATCAGTGACATGCTGGCAAACTACCTGTATGAGTTACAGGGTGGGACCTCAGTCTGCCTGGGAAAGCATCATGACCTCTTAGGACTGGAGCACAGAGATCTGCAATAAGCACTATGAGAGGCAGTAAGATGGACCTTTATTTTCAGATTTTGAGGGCTGAAATGTGGGTTTAAAATGTTTAAACTTTAGTTTAAATAAGTGTCTAAAATGTTATCACTTAACACTATGAAGTCACTCTGCCAAAGGCCAACACATCACCTACACAAAGCCCCAATCCAAACCAGTGGAATGCTCTCTATTTGTCTGCACTCTGCAGAAGAATCAGTTTTCCCCTGGTTAAAATGAACTACAGATGTATGCAAAATCTTGTAAAGTTTGGTTTTTTTTCACTGTTGCATTATATTACTTTTTCTTAAACTTATCTCAAATAGTTTTCTTCATACACACTCTTTCCTTCAAAAAAGGCAAAAACATGTTTTGCATGTACAATATACATTCTCCACTTTTTATTTATATTAGCAAAGAGAAGATTTTACTAGCAGAAATTTTTCATATTATTTCCTTTTTAGTCAGCACCTTGATACTAATGCTTAAGGAAATGCTTAGCTGTCAAATTACATGCAATTTAGGTATTTGTTTAAAAAAGCTGTATCACAAAACCTGCACTTTTCCCCTTTCTAGCAGAATTCTGCCAGAGCCAGCCCCTCTGAATGCCCCCAAAACTCCAACAGGTGTACCACACGTTACATCTCTTATTAAGGAGGTGGGGGGAAGCATGACAATATCTTGTCATTAAAGCTATACAGAGAAGACCTGCTTACCTCAGTGTCAGTCTCCACTGAGCAGACACGTGGTTTTCTCTCACGGTAAAAGAGAACCTATCTTTTAAAAATGTATCTGATGGGTATTTTTACATTGCTTTTTCCAAAAAGCAATGCTAAGGTAAACATTTTGGCTAAAGTACATGTTTTAAATAGGTACCTTACCTTTGTTACTACCAGCACAGAGAACTGCTGAAGAAAGCAGTTTACAAGTTCACTTGCATCTCACAGCCTGAAGTATCTGAGTGTTGGTGCATTTTGGTCATGTTGGACACTGATGCTGTACTGCCAGCTTACTCCTCTGCCTCCTTGAGTTCCCAGGCTCCACATAGCCCATGGCAGCAAACTCCAAGTCACTAAAATGGCCTTCTCATACTACTTTTTACAAATCATTGAAACAGTTCTAACTAATCTTCATTGCAAATCTAAAAATTAACCTGTTTTAATCAAGAGAGTTGGACCTATTTTTAAACAATTTGTTGTTTACCATGATCTATTTCACCCTGTTTGTTTTTAATCAAACGTCCCTTCCAAATATTAACAAAAGTTAAGCCTACAGTGAGATGTGGCCCTACGGATTTTAATGCACATATTGGAAACATGCAAACCAGGTTTGTTAAGTTCAAAAATAAAAAATGGCTTCTTTGACAGAGACTATGTCGAGTGAACTAAACACCAAAATACTGTTCAGGTTGAAAGAAAAACATATTTCCTACTGCAGTTAGGAGATATATGTTAAGGCTGCATTATTCTAAAAGCAATAAAAGGGTTTCAAAGAGAAAGACGTTCCTCCCTCTTTTCTGTCAGTTTAAGTCTTGAGTGATTCGAGTGAAGTGACTGAGGTTACTTAGTCTTTATATCTCTGTAACCAAAGGTCACTTACCAATACATCTCCTAGATAGTTTAATTGACAGACATGTCTTCTACTATTTGGTTCAAAGTTTCTGTACCTCTGCTGTAGCCAAAAATATATTAATTGGGAACAAAACACCTCCAAATTGGTCAAAGTCCTTCTGTCCCAGAAAGCACCTAATAGCTATATCAATGATTCACCATATCTTTCCAATGAGTATTGATAATTATCTCCTTCCCAGCTCCCCAGATAGATACAGTGGATGGGATGAGTAAAGCCTTCCTATTTAGGACAACCTTGCTATCTAAAGCCTTTCATTAATTAATCAAAATAACAGCTAATTTGCTTACCTGTTTCCACCACTCGTGTGAGAAAACTTTTCCAGAAGCCTACACCTGCCTTGGCTAAAGCCCTCCCCTAATTTTGAGCTTCCATATTAGGGTCACAAATTGAAAGCACAAATTAGGAAAAATCAATAAAATCTCCAAAATAAAGCCATACCCTTTTGTCTCAGGACATTATTAATGGGCAACTAAGTAAAATTCTGTTGTAAGGAATGACTGCAGAAATGCCCCTTACTCCAGCATGTATTTCCTACTTTGATGTTTTCCAAGCCACAGGGATGTCATCTACCTGGAGCCCTGCCTAGACTGACACATGCAGTTTCTGCTGCTGTCTGTGAGAATTCCCATCGTGTATCAGCCCTGTAGTTCTGGGACTGCCAGTATGGCACTGTCAGGGTACCACTGGAAGTATGGGCACACTTCTTGCCTGGTATGTGCCAGAACTCTCTTCTCACTCTAGAGGTGGGCTGTTTGGAGATGGAATTCAAAGAGGGGACAAATCTCCAAACATCTGCACTGTAGATGACATGTTGATACCACTGCAGAGTTAATCTTAGAAGAGCAGGAGGAAATCTGGTATTGAACAAACTGAACAAATGTATTGGGGTGCTCCAAAATGACAGATAGCACTGTAACTTTCTCCAAGTAGTAGTTATCTATCACGTAGCCAGTAATGCTTTTTTCCTATAAAATTCCTTAGATATATCCAGTCCGCATTATGGAAATTCAAAGGCATTGGTGTGAACACCAGGATAAAAAAAGGGAAGAAAAAAAGTGCTGGTGTGGTGCTGCACTGGATTGTTTTCTGCACACAGAAAAGCAGTATGGCTCTTTGAGAGGAAATGTGTAAGCCTTGATACATTTCAATCATATAGATAAATGTGCCTATCTCTTGCTATACCAACCAGAATATATAAACCTTTCTGACATAGATGAGGGCCATCAGTGACAAGGAACAAGCCATACCATTCAGAAATCAGATATTTAATGGCCACTAATCCTGTAATAATAATTACAAAATAATGTAATGACAAGCCAGAGTAAACAAAATATATGAACAAAAATGGCAAGGAAAAAATGCAATTAGAGTCTTGGGCTGGATCCAACTCCCTTTTGCTGTGGGAGTTCTGATAGACTATTACCCCTATGTAATTAGAGGTTTAGGCTTAATCCAGTTCCCATTTCCTTCAGGGGAATTGGGATAGGCCCCTATGCCCTAATTTTCTGCTGTCATTCCCCTTGTATACTCAGCTCTGTATAAGCACCTGTGTCACCATGCTGATACTCTGTATCATATAAGGGAATCACATTTCATGACTCAAGTAAGAAAATAGTGCAAAATAGATCATCAATACCTCTTTTGCACTCACTTTGCATGGGCCTAAATTATAAAATGAGGCAATAAAAACCAAGTCCTTATTTTTATTCAAGGTGCTGGAGACTGAAATACTTTTATTTCTGTTGCCATTAAAAAAAAAAATCCTGGTTCTTTAGGAAACCATGTGAAATGCTCCCACCTCAGGAAGGTTACTTCACTTAACAAATTAAGTAGACAGAAAAACTGATGAATACAATCTCTCACTTTGGCTCACCAGACAGCTCAAAGTGCCTGTAAAACATTTAGTAGGGATGCAATTTCCAAACTTGGCATCAGAAATTTAAAGGTTTGTATTTCTAATCATAAGGCAAAAGCAAGCAAAAAAAAACCCCTCTAAAAACCAGGCTTGGGCATATTCTGCAGACCCCTAAGAAACAAAGGCCCATCTTTCTCAGAGTGTTGTAATTCTGATTTTTGTGACTGAGTGTGTGTGTGTGAATGAGAGGAAATAGAATAATTTTTCTGCAAGACTACGGACATTTATTACCTTGATAAATTAAAATATCTTTGAGGTTGGTAATCATTATTAACCCTGATGTTGTCACAAGCACTCAGTGGTCAGCATTCCGTGCACTAAGAATGTACTAAATGTCTGCAAGCTAGTAAAAGTAAACTTCCCTTGTATACACTCTTCTGCACAGAGTTAACTCTTGTAACTCTTCTGCACAGAGTTATTCATCTCTCCAGATCAGGTTAACCATATCTTCACCACTGTGTCCATACATACATTATGGACAACACAGGTCCTGACTAGGACAAGTAGAACGCAAATGAACTCAAATATGTGCACTGACAAACACAGCTATATGAGTGTTGTTATGACTTACACTGCCTTGGATGAAGTGGTAAAATGGATTGGATACATGTCCAGACAGACACACAGAAAATAAATACAAAACACTACATTGACACGCAGACACACGTGGAGAGGACACACGCAGTTACACTCAGAGAGCATACACATTATGAGGGCATTTGCATCCTGGCTACATATCCCCACCTTACTGTGCCTGACCAAATCAGACTGGAAATTTATTTGAATTTGAACCATCTTTCTTTTCTTTCCTTTTTTTTTTTTCATAGGGAGACCATGAACATGTAATGTTTCAAAGCTACTGATTCCAATAAATGCGTGCACATTTTATTGTGTACATGCCAGCACTTACATTCCAGAGTGAAATCCCTATTTTCCAGGAAAAAAAATCAGCTATTTTCCCCTGTTAGGCTCTTTCTCTTTAGAAGCTCCTGGTGTTCAGCAGTAAGTGGGAAAGTAGAAGCAAAAATATCAGCTATTAAATAATAACTACTTGGATTACATTTATAAAGATCATTTATCCCCACTTTACTCCTTAAAGTTTTATTTCAAAGTATGGCTTTCCATCTACAGCCTTGTCATGAAAGATCTGACTTGGAAATCTAAGCATGGAAGAGCAGAAATAATGAATCCTTTGGTTAGAACACATAAATTTGAGCTAAAGGATCAGTGCTGATGCCTTTCCTCTTGCTACTGATACAGTGCCAGACATGCATATATCTCAATACAGGTAAAAATATTTAAAAACATTGGTCCCTGAGAAGCTAATATTCTAAATTAGACTAATTCCAAACATACCTTAGGGGGCATGAAGAAAAGGGAGGAATAGAATAGAGATGCTTGAGCAGTGCAAGGGTTTTCTACCAGAAGACAGCCAGTAGTTGCTGTTTGGCTCCACATAGTCCTTGCCATTTTATTTTATCATCCTTTTTAACCTGTTATTGTGGACATTTCACTGATCTCCTCTGAAAGGACTTGCAGAAGAAATCTGTCCTGAGGAATCTGCAGAAAAAGACAGTACCTGAATGGCAACATTAACTGAGAGTTGGTGCAATACTTTTGGAAATAGAGGCATCCTGGGAGCCAGTGCAGAGATGAGGAGAATGTAAGGAGGGGACAAAGCTAGGAAAACAAGTTAGAGGATCTAAGTTAAAGTCTTTAGAAAGTAAGATTTATGATAAAGATTGAGGTTAACAATGTCCCTTTTCCTCACGCTGGTATAGAGGTCACATCAACATATTTTTCTCTACAAGACACTGGAGCACTTATTGAAGATCTCCTATGAAAAGGCTTAGTGATAGAAGACCAGTATCAATGGAAAGGATATAAGCATTGCTGTCCTTCTTGTAACTACTAACTTACACTATAACTGTTGTGGTTACTCTTGGAAAACCAAGGATAAACCCAGTCAGAGGAAGAGCTTGATGGGTGTAGTTATGGCACTCAGGTTTGACAATAAGTATAAACTCAGGGCTCCCCATGTGTTATTGACAAAGTCACATCACAGAGCTCTTTGATGGTTTCTCATTTGTTAAACAGGGAAAAAAGTTTTAGGTTTTTGTTGGAGATTTTTTATTACATTTTTTCCCCCCATTTAAATGGCACTGTTCCTCAATTAACCTTGGTAAAATGCTTGGGGATCTCCAAGCTAGCAGCCCTACATAAGTAACAAGAAATGGGTAGCAGGTGCCGTAGTATTTAAAAAGATAAATGCCCACACACAATTCACTGCCTAGCTCACAGTTCATCCTAGTAAATCTGTGCATGGCCTGGTACCCAGAGCTGTCAGCCAGTATCAGTAGTCAATATAGATGTATACTGTCCTATCTTAGTCAATATTGATGTGTATTGTCCTTTCAGATATATAAGCCAAGTTTCTTCTTACTCCCTTTATCATCAGTTATTAAAATCTGGTGCTTAAAGGAAAATACTTATTAAAACAGAGAAGTTTTAGGGATATCAATGATAAATCAACATCTTACTTGTATGTATGGGTATTAAAATACACATACATGTGTAAATAAATAGAAAACCTTAGTTGATCATACTCACTGTCAATGAAGAAGGTTATTGATAGTTTTTAAAATTTTAGTAGAGATTTTAAATATTAGAGTTTTCCAGCAGGGTGCCCTGGTAAGATGTACTGTCTGATATGCCCTTGGCCAGAATTATCCTCACACACATGCAGTTCACACACGTTATGCAGTGTGCTATAAGCTAATTATTTTCTTGGCTGCAGCCTACCCTCTAAGCCTGGGAATTTCAATGGAGAAGGAATTCCTGTACATACATCATTTGCAAAGCACCACAAGATCCTTTGGGTTAAATGTGATAGCTGTACACTAAAGGAGAAATAAATAATAGAAGGGTTATATTTCTGTAGCATTTGACAGGCTAAAAAATGCTAATCTCAAAGACAGACTTTAGTCTTCTTGAGCTGTGAAATAACTGCACATACCTATGTGTGGTAGTACATATTGCAACACTTCCATAGTTTAACTTTTGCTCTTGGAATTCCCTCACAAAATTTTCAGGCAAAATTATAAAGAAGATATATGGTGGAACAGATTGTAAAGCATAATTGTTATAGTGCTTGGTTTGGGGAGTCTTTGAAACACCCTGAAGAAACCAGGGAGACAGCTATGCAGGAAGTTGTTCTCAGGAAGGGTTCAACACAAGCCTGAGGAATCACTGAAGATGCAAAGAGTTTTTCAGCCTTGGTCATGGCATTTAAAAAACAGATGAGCTAAGTAAGTCAAGCAATTACATTTCTTTTAAAACTGAAGTCTTTCTAAGGTCCCTAAATTGTAGTTATATATTTTTGATGCTTCTTGAAAATATGTACATGCTCCTAATTTCAATCCTATTAACTTAGCAGTAAGGAAATTTGCATCAATATCTTCCTGTCTAGGTAATTTAATTCCCCTTTTAAAAATAAATTCAAATTAGCAACAATAAAAGAAAACACACAAACTCCATTGAACTCCAGTAGTTACCATAAACAACTCCCCCAAACCAATCAGGCATTGTGCAAAGTTATTGTTTCTTGAGGAAAGAAATCCTGAGAAACTGAGCCAGACCCTGTTCTCACAAAAATCTAGACTGTAATTCTCATTGGCTGAAAGGAGAATGGGGCAGAAGAGGGGGGACACTTGATGACAGGGCAAGGTGTACTAACACATGCCCTGTGGGGAGAAGGGCTGTGACAAAAGGTGGAATAGTTTAGGCCAGCAGCACCGACATTACCAGAGTTGCTGGGAATGCTTTATTCAGTCTCATCACTGCACACTTTAAAAAAGAAGAAGCTGAATTGAATCGTGACAGGCTTAAAGACACATGACTGCCTCAAAGCACAAATTTCTTAACAATTTCAGTAATCGTTTTGTAATAAGTTTTTTCACTCTTTTCAGTCTCTCTGACTTTCAGGTCATCATCTGCGTTCTGCATTGCAGTACAGGTCACCCATCTACAATGAATAAAACTCATTTTCTAGTACTTGTTAGTTCTCATTTTTTTAATTACTGTGTACTAGAAAAGCCCTGATTTTGTTTTGGATAGCAAATCATTCAGAGGAAAGCTGAAATCCAAAAATATAAACAAAAACATTGTATATTTCAGGATGAAGTTCAAAGAAATATCTCTACTTCAGCTGGTTTTTTTTCTAAAGAAAATCTTAAACCATCAAATTGTAGTGGACAGTACTGTTCTGACTATGCTAAGGTAGTCATTGTATACTTGAGAACCAGAAGAAATCTTAGTAAAGTATGAAACTCTGTTAGTAATATAATGCTTTAGGAACTCAGTCTTAATTAGAAATTTGTAAAAAATAAACAGTTGTGTCAGGAAATTATATTACTCCCCCCTCAACCCTCCTAAGCCAGAAAAGGAACACATGAAGAGCTCCATGTCTATATGGAGCTCTCACAGATGTGTGTATATGATGGGATCTGTTGTTCAGCCACTGCTGAAATGGGGCTAAAATTGCACAAATAACCTTGTAAGACATTTGAAGTAGCTATGCCAGCTAAGCTACCAATCTGAAATCAGTCCATGCACATATGGACCACAAGTTGCAAGCACTATTCGTGTACCCTGCATGAAATGAATCTGTCAGTCTCAATTCACGTCCCATGTCTACATTACAAAAATATACCCTTAAAAATGACCTTTCTTCTTGGGAGTTTTAGCAAAGACATAAAAGAAAGAAGGAGACATAGGAAACAAACCTCCTTTGAACCTCTAAGGCATGTCATAGAGGAGCAGCATGGGAGAACTCATTCTCAGGGCCAATGAGAAGGGAATGATGCAGGAATGGGCCCTCATAAATCTTGTGACTGCAGCAGATCATAAATCACGAGCTATAAGCTGTTCTGGATCTACCTGTGGTCTGCAGAGGAGTCTAAACTAATGACTGCCAATAACTGCATTTTCAGATGTGTACTGGGATCCTTAATGCTCATGTGTAACAGCCTTCAGAAGCAAATTTTGGTTCAAAGTTCAAATTGCAATCCATTTTTTTTAACATATCCAAGTATAAAAATTTGAAATTTTGTTTAAAAAAGTCAATCCAGCTGCAAATTTCAGATCAGGACAAAGTCACTCATACAGCTTTGGGGTTTTATTAAAATTGTATCACAGCTCTGGGTTTTAATTTCTGCTGTTTGGGGAACTGGGGAGTCTGTACATCTAGACAGACTTCTTCCAATAAGAAATATCAGAACTTCAGAAATATCAATGAGAAGATGGCTAAATATTTGTAAGTGAAGTTGTGTGTTTTGGGTTGTTAGCTGGCAACATATTTCCCTGCAATGCATTTAAGACTTCTTTTTTTTCAAAATGTCAATGAGCAGATACATTTTTCACAAATTATTGGATGAATAATTGCTAACATACTTCTGCCCATGAGATTGCTCACACGCTACTCACTAAAATGACTGTTTTGTGTATTTTAGGAATTCATCACTCATAGATAAGTATTTATAGGGGCTTGTTGGTCACCCCAATCACCTGAAACTTTTTTTTTACCCTTAGTTGGTAAACTTACAACCCATCAAAGGCTTCCCTAAGAGCTGCACGCAGACTTCCAGTTCAGACATTCATATGGATACAGAAATGCATCATTGCATGTCACAGTTTTTCTACAGAATATCATCTAATGAATGTTTGTGGAAAGTGAAGGAATTGCCTCAATTACCATCAAAACAAATAGTTATATTCAAACAAAAGTTCACTTTTTTCTCAACAGTCATCAGTCTTTATGTACTAACCTCCATTGACAGAGTACATTTCCAGATTTTACAGATGAATAGAACATTTATTAAAACTACTCTAAAATTCTTTGTTTGGAACATAATAATTCCAGTGCTGTATATCCACAGAAGTCCTAAATATACAGCATAATAAATAACCATGAATATTACTTAATACCATTTAAAGTGTATTGAAATTTGGGTCCATCTGCCTAGCACATGCCCTCCTTCAAGAGTGTGTTTGTCAATCTTAAAACAGTATGGCACTTCTAACTTCCTCACAGGTTTCCCATTGATTTAATCATATAGTGACACCCACACTCGTGGAGGATCCTCCATAAAAATATAGCACAGCTTTCTGAATAGTTTCCCAACAACAAAATCCAGTTCACTTTGCTAACTCATTGAAATAAGCAGACTAGCTCCCATGAGTTCAGGAAACAGAATTTGTCCCACAGAATATTTCTCTCAACTACCAGTCTTAACAGAAAGCCTCAGAATAGCAAAAATACCCAAGATATTTTGTTTACTTATCTAAGATAGCTCTAGGAATAGATACATTCTTTTGAGAATATAGACACAACCTTAAGAGAATACAATGAATCTTCATGGCCCTGTATCATCACTGATTTGCCCAGGATATATCAGCATTTAATTAGAATATTGCCTTTTATTTCAGATTTTGACCTATAGATTTGTAAAACACTATTTACAAGAAACTTAAAGTCATCTCAGTTAACAATATAATCACCAGAAAGAAACATCTTCTCCTTGATTAACAATGTGCCTCTTAGACCGCAGCCAAAAAATGGTCTGACTCAGTGAGCAGAAGCCTGGTTAACATGCCTGGCCAAATTCAGCCAGAGCTTGCATCAGGCTACAGAGATGCAGCCTGATGTTTCTGAATAAAGATATACCTTGAAAGATTAAACTGGCACAAAATAATTCTGGTGATCTTCTGAAGAGCCTACAAGGGATCAAAATAATCTAAATGCTCAAATCAAAAACTTTTGACCATGTACATCCTTTCAGTAGGACCTGCATTACAGGGTCTCTCTGGATCGTGGCAGCAAACTACGAGTCATAAAAATATACCTGAGAAGGTATTAAGCAATTTATTGTCCACCTTCAATACCTTGGAGCTTTAGCAAGGATTTTATAATAGATAATGTCCCTCATGGTGGCATTAGAGTTTCTGGCAACAGATGCACAGGGACTATGGTGAATGTGGCACAGGAATAAAAACAGCAGTGCCTTTCTGGCCTTACTGGTCTCTCTCCCAAGTGCACATCCTTGCTGCCCTACTACATTTACAAAAGAAGCTGACACTTATTATTTAAAACAAATAATATTTATAGAATCCCTTTCCCTATCCTTGGGGAAATACAAATTCAAACACAATCAAATACAATCACAACAGCAAACTATTAAACAGCTGAAAATAGTAAGCCGTTCCAGCATTGATCAGAATAAAATTTCATGTTTGAGTGAGAACATAAAGGGATTGACAAAGAGAAGGAACAGCAACCCTTGTAAAAAGAATCAGCCCTTCAATCTTGTTGCTGTGGCAAAGGCACCCACAATTCACCTGCAAGTCTGCTGGCACCTTCTCTGAAACAGTGCCAGGGACACTGCTGTTGGCACCTCATCTCCAGTTTCTCGAAGAACCCTGGCATGGCTGAGGCCAGGACCAAACAGCACTCTCCCAGACAGCTCCTGGGTGAGGACTGAAAGCTACCACAAGCCAGAGACTGTATTCAAGAAACATTTTGCATACAGCTGTCCTGTCTTGGGAGATCAAAACAGCCTAGTATTATGGGTACTGGTTGCCAGTTGACCTCAGTGCCTGAGAATGGTCCAGGATGCATAACATCTACTAACATGGACACAGCCAGTGGTGTGAGCCTTCAAGATACATGGTGCCAGGTCTGAGGTGTCTCTCAGTGAGCTGCCACTTTCCTTTTCTTTAAGGATTTTAAAGATATATGCCTGGGATTTGAAAGAATGCAGGGTGATAGGTGTACACTCTTTGGCACCTTTCATCTCCTAGATGGCTTTTGGAAATAACTGTATTCTAGTAGTTCCTTTCTCTGCTGACCTGATAGCATCAGCATAGCTCCCAGACTGCAATGGCTTGGCACCACAAACAGCCAAAGCCCTGTGTATACAACTAGTAAAGACAGAGATACAGTTCTAGGGAAGTTGGGGATGAGGTGGTAAAAGATAGTTTCAGAAAATTAGTTTTCCATGCCTTGTTGGCCACCATAAGTGGAGGCTTCTTCCCCCTCCTCCTTGGTGCTGAGAAGAGCTTTTATCCCTAGAAGGCCTAAGGAAACTGAGGTGGCTAGAGGCCATTGCTCAGTGGCTTTGGGTACTCAGTTTCTGCAGCACTGACAAAGCCAGGGAAGGAAGATACAGAAATGCAGATAGGATCAGGGTGAGCTATGTACCCCTGGGATCTACTGATCATCACTGCAAAGGAATCATTAATAAACAATATATACATTTAAAATATAATTTCCATCCACTGGAGCAAAAAAGCATCCAGACAGGACAAGAGGAAATATTTTCCAAGGCTGAAATTTCTCTGGTTTTGCCCAAGAACAGAACCTCTGTAAGAGCAAGTACATGTGAAAGCATAGAAAATCACAAGCAAGGCACAAGCCTTCCCTGGCCATGGGGACAGGCCACCGTAACCAAGTAAGTATCCAGTTTCTGAATTTCTGAAACAGTACATGGAAAATACTAAGCTTTATTTATTCTGATTTATTAATGATAAAACATGTATTCATGATAAAACTGTGCCCTTACTTGAATGTTTACATGAGATAAAGAATTACATACTGTGCTTTATTATTAGCTAAGCTGTTTTACACATATATATTGAGATAGGTTCCTGTTCTTTATGGCTTGTACTTTCCAAGTGTATTTGATAGAAGAGGATGGAAGAGAGTGCAACAATTCAAGTTGAAAAGAAAAATAAGTCTCCATGAGTAACCATGTTCATCAAAAATGCTGGTCTACTAGGAGGGACAAAGAAAGAAGGGTTATCCATGAACAGTTACCAAAAGCATGGCTTTCATGTCCCCTTATGGAGAGACATGGTATACATCAGCTCTCCTGCCCAAGTATCTCTGTATTATAAAAGTTTAGTCATAACACACTATAAATATTTATTCTAAAACAAAGATGGCAGTGGTTGAGTTAGTTCTAACCAGACTAGCAATTTCTGTAATATTTAACCATTGATGACTCTGCTTTGGGTTTTTTGAACATCTCTTGCTCTTGCCGCTATTTTTTTCAAGGTGGGCAAAACTGCAGTGAGATCAAAGTGATTATGGCACATTCTCAAAACAAGTAGGGGACCAGGAAGGAAACTGCAAGCCAAAGCAGCAAGTATGACTGTCAAATCTTGTAGAGACTGACTAGGGAGTGAGGTAAGGCCTGACAAAGATGGCAGCCAGACAAACTCCATGATGGACACCGCCATGTTATGTAGTATATAAAACTAGCAGGCAGCAGGTATGACTTCCATTACCTAGCATCCAAACCCACAACTAAACTAATGAATAACAAAAGCCTGTGCTAGGAGTTTTTAAGAAGGAACAGGAAAAGAAAAACAATGAGCTCATGCCTTCTGACCTTGCTTGTTTTTAGCTTGGTTTCCTATGGCAACAAGGTTTGTGATCATGCTGTGTGTGTACGTGTGCACGGACAAGACAGACCAGAAAGTGACCATAAGGGTGGTCAGTGACTGCTGAATGCACTGGTAGTTTGTAGCCAGTCCTGGCATTTAAATACAGGTCTCAACAATAATTGAGTTCCTTCAAGTTTTGTGGAAACAAGTGGCCAGCAAGACTTACAGAGACAAGTAAATGTTCCAGGTTGGACCAAAAGGCTACCCTATGACTGTATGCCTAATTAGGCACAAGAGAATCCACACAGGAGAGGGCAGCTATGAATGGCCCAACTGCAGGAAGAGTGTCCATCAAAATTTATAGCAAGGCATGAAACAATGCCAGGAAATCAACTTTTTCAGGTCTGGTGCTACTGTACATAAGACATTCAGGCAACATTTCTTTTTCTATTTTCCTTGGTGAAAGGTACAGGGACATCCTCATTGCTGGTCTTCAGGAACCTGATCCTGATTAACAACAAGGAGACAAGAACTTTCAACTGGGAATTTTTTTTAAAGACTGTGAAATATCAATAGCCTCATAAATAAAATATCTTGCAGGACAAGTAAGAATCAAAGATTTGATGATGGTCTTCTAAAACAAAGGGCCAAGAACCATCATAGGCAGTTTAGCAGGGTCCTCTAAAGATTTCTGAGAAAAAAAACAAGTGTTTGGTCCTGTTGATATTGTTAAGTGTCTGCCAGATAAATGACAGTTAATTTCTGGTCAGTGCGGTTTGGGAAGACTCACCAGGGCCTTTCCACTTACAGGCTGCCTTCTTTCTCCTTCTCAAGAATTTTAAAAAACGAAGAGAGACCAAATCACTATTCCAGACAGGACCCTTCAGCAACCAGAAACCAAGATATTCAGAAGTTATCACCAAGCTACATTTATAAAAGAAGTGAAGGAGAATAAATGTGTATATGCCAATGTCCCCAAATTGGCAACCAGCCGCCTCGGATCAGTCTACCCCAGACTGTGCCTGCTTGTTGAAACATCCATTTTGCTGAAATACATTTCATGGAAATACTACATATCATTTGAAAAAGAGATGTTTGTCCAGGGTTATACTGGAAAGTTGGGGGACCCTAGAGGAGGACCTGGACATCTTGCTTGCTAATGCTCAATTGGAATCACAGAATCTAGCAATTCATTTGGGTTAGTCATATTTACAGGACAGAGGAGCAAAGCCATCACATAGCAGTTTGAACAGGGAATGATGGCCAGTATCTCTGTCACTCATTTTAGCAGACAGTCTTCTGTACTATGAAGTTCTACATGTAAGGAAATTCCCTCTTCCCTGTAAAAGCCAAAATTGCCATTTTTCATTGCTATGTACTATTCAATAGCTATCGTATTTAACCCCAAAGAGACTGCTCTCTATGCCTGATGAAATCATCTCTCTATACATTGGCAGATCAATTTGGGATCCTCTGATCTGGAAGTCACTCCAGAGTCATCTGAAAATAGTCTTTTTGGTTTGGTTCCAAGTCAGATGTGAGATGTAAAAATCTTCCCTATAGATGCCATCAGGCAATATATGAGTACATCTAATGGCAGAATTTGACTCTCATAGTTTTTTCTTAATTTCACTACTGTAAAAATAGTATTTTTTTTAAACTTTATTACCATTTCACAGATAGATATATTTGTCATATTTGCAAACGTGGCTTCTAAAACATTGATTTTTCTTGTTTCCTTATTTACCATTGATTATATCCTCAGATCCCTTTTCTCTCATTGCACAGGCTTCTGATTACATTATAAATATTCTCCAAGTAGTGAAATACTCTTTTTATATATCTCTGCCCTTCTGCTTTTACACCATACCTCTCACCTCTAAAACTGATACTGATCCCATCAAATTAAGTACGAGCAGTATACAAAACCAAGCAAATAGCTTTTTCTTAGATGGTTTTTAATTTGTGGCTGCAGTTTGGAAGGGGTGTAGTAAGGGGGGGAAAAAGGCCTAACTAATCAAAACAAATTTCTTAGTGAAAAAACACAGCAGTCATAACAACTTATATAAACCCAAAGGCTGTTAATTTGATAGCATCTTTAAAAAACCTTTTGATCGCCACAAGTTTTAGAAACTGATTTCTGTTTTTGCAAATTTGTCAAGCAGGTATCGTAAGATGGGAAGATTTTTAGACATTTGAAAGTTAAAATTAACTAAATCAAAACTGGAAGTTTAACAATCACAATTGTTAGATTTGATTAAGATATGAGGTATTTAGGTTAACTTTATCTTATGGTATCAAATCAGGCAAACAGCTTAATTTGTGTTATGTGTCCCAAACAATCCACTTAATGAAATATACTATCATATTTCTTGATGTTCCTGACAGGCATGTGTAATTAAAAATAAAACTTGGTATCTGTAGCCCTTCCCTATCATCTCCTCCATCCAAATATCTACAGATCCCAAGCCTGCAAACACGTACTTGTTTGAGGAGTCCTGCTGGCTTTGGCTACTCACAAAATTAGACTTCCTCATATGTACAGAAGTGTTTATAGCCTCAGACCTGAACCCCCTAAGCTTGCAAGAAAGACTAACTCAAATACTGACTGTTCAAAACAAGACAACTTCAGTATAGAGTGTTCAGTGTTTTGGGTAATGAAGGTAAAGTTACAGAGGGAAAATTCTCATTTGAAAGGCAAGATATTTCCAAGGAAAAGATTAGTACTATATGTAGAAATAGAGGATTAGAATCCTACAGAAATAAAAACTTATTTCATGTACTGTCCAGAAAAAACAACAAGCAAAGTATCATATAAAAAGTAATAATTGGGATGGTCAAAAATAAGTGACAAGTAAATAAATTGGTAATCAGTAGTTTAATGGAGGGGAAAATAAAAATCCAGTCTTTGTTCTCAAGAGCAAAATATTTTTATGCTTTTAATTTCAAAATTAAAGAGAAAAGTACCATGAATTAAAGAGAAAAATACTATTCCCATGGAATAAATACCAAAAGAGGATTAACGTTTATTTTTAATACCCATATTTACTTAATATGTATATTAACAGATAAGAGTGATAAAATGGCAGTATGCTGCTCTGACAATTTTTTTTCTGATCCACGCTTGTTCAATATTTAGTTTCCACTACTATGGCAATGGAATTATTTTCCTTCCTATTTGGGTTTACATTCATATAGAAAAAGAAAATCATCCTAAACCTGCTTTTTTAGGTGCAAATGTGCAGAGGAACTTTTTTTTTAGACGACTGAGCCAAAACCTACTTTGTTTCTGTATCTGTAGTGTCCATATGAAGGCAATGGGCTAGGTCCTGCTCACGTCATAGCTGCAGATTCATGGGATGAGGCAATATGGATTTGACTGTTCCCTAAACATGCAATTAGTTTTTGTTTTACTAGCTGTAGCAGTCATTATGCTCCTTAAATATCAATAGCCCCCTGACCAGCTGTAGAAAGAATAACAGTGTAAAGGCTTAACTATTTTTTTTATTATTCTCAGCTTCATTATAAATTTGGATTTTTTTTTGTTTTGTTTTGTTTCTGAAGAATGCAAACAAATAATACTCAAGGCTAATTTTTAATGCAAGTTTCTGCTCCGGCCACTCAGATAAATCCTTTCATTTAGTAGAAACAAGAATGTGGTAAAGTATAAAGAGTAAAAAGTTGAGTTACATTTGGCCTTGACACGCATGGGCTTGGAAATTGTATCATGCCTAACAGACACACTTATCTTTCACCCCCTACAAAACATTCTCTTGCTTCCCTGTTGGACCCTTGAATTAGCAAATACAAAGTAAAACTTCCATTACAGCTTACTCAAACTAGGCAAATGGGCTTCTAAAACAACTACTTAATAACGTCTTCAAGGTCTCCGTTACAACACTGCTTAACTTTAGAATAAATAAATAAATAAATAAATAAATAAAAACCCTGTAAAAATATTCCTTCAAATAAGAACTCAAGCCTGCATTTATCATGCATCCAAAACTTTTAATTTCAAAAGGAGTCCCCAAGTACATTTGCTATCTTTTTGGTGTTTAACTTTTCTTTTTAGCCTATAGTTTGCTTCATTTTTGTTCATCTTCACTAGACAGATTAGCTCAATCCTTGACAAAGCAGGCACTGAGGCCGGCTGCTGGCTCAGCTGACCAGTGTTGGCCACCACAGCTCCAAGGGATTTCACATGTCACACACCTGCCTGTTTACAAGACTAAAACACTCTAAAGTTAAAAACTGTTTGGGACAAAAGGTCAGGCCCAAATATATTCCATTTTTTTTTGACCCAGATTTTCTAACAGGCTGAGCTACTGTTGTGGCAGGGCAGTGGGTAGCCCAGCACTGTGTGGTGGCCCCAGCAGGATGGTGCATGTCCCCTCTCCTGCCCACTCAGCCAGCCTGACACGCTGCCACAGCTCACGTGTCTGCTGGACTACGAGGGTGAGGAACTGGCTGCACATACAGGTTTCACCCTAGGCTGATGCTTAGATCACCAAATGCTCACATTTCATCATGCTCTATTAGCACAATTTGCATTGTTCAAAATGCCCTTAGATCCAAAATCTTCTGTTCACTCCACTGAGTTTCTGTTACTCAAATGCCATTCTGTCCAGGGCTGCTAGAAATGACAGAGAACAAGCTGACTTGTTTCCTTCTTGACACCTTTTCCCAAAACCCCATTAGACCTAACTGTGGTTACCTTTAGGATACCAGAGAGCAGCATCTCATTTATTCTCAAAGCTGATAAAGAAATAAGTGCTGTATAGTTTGGGAACCAACTATGAGGTTAGAAAATAATTGCCTAAAATTTCAGACTTGCTTGTCTGAGGTTAGGTTCCTAAACCAGGCAGGAGGAAAGGCGAGCCAATACAAAAAAGCATTGTAAAGAAAAGAACAATTATTTTCTGTAATACGTTACACACAGATAATACAGCCAACCTGTGAAAGAAAACACTATTTTTAGCACTGTAATTAAGCAAGTGGACTTGGTTAAGAAAATGTTGATAATGAAGTAAACAGGTATTGGCTCATATTTGCTTTACCACTATGGAGTGGGGCAAAAAAAATCTCTTCTGATGTGTTAGACACTTCTGATATGTGTGCTTAACTTCTCAGTCCCTGTGCCAGAGACGTTACAGTCTGTTTCCAAATAAAAATCATGACATGAAGTGATCACCAAAAAAAATTTGACCTTCAAGGACAAATTAAAATGGAAAAAACCAGCAAAAATTAATCTGCCATTTTCCTGTTGAAGGTTAGATGATGGCTATCCCCTAGATATTTTTAAAAAACCAATAAGCAAAAAACCTGTGCATTAAGAAGAGACCACTGCAACACAGCTCCTCCTGTGCACTACCTCATGGACACGTTCCTACCTAATACATGCACAAAGTCCCAGTAAAACTACACAAAACATGTTTTTTTCTATATGATGATACATGAATAAAATTTACACAGCTACACATGCACACACACACACACAGGGAAATCCTGACAGCTGTTACCCTCAAATGAACAAGGCTACTGAAGGGACAGATGAAATTCCTATTCAGTTAAAAACCAGCCCTTAATTTCAGTGGGATTAGGATCAGATTTGGCTAAACTCAGTAAGGACTAGGTATGCACTTTTTAGACAGGTATAATCAAACACATTTTCAAAGCAACTGTGAAATCCTTCTCTAGCATAGATTTTTCACTGTATAGGAGAACTATACTCAGTTCCATGAACAAATTAAAATTCTGTTATTCTAACCAAATTCCTTAAAAACAAATGACTTAAGGACAGATTATTTTGATTCAATTTTTATTTTAAATTGCTCTATTTTTTCTGTATTTTTAATGCACATATGCCTACATCTATGTACATATATCTAGTCCTCCACATAGAGAGTTCTAATCTACCAGTTTAAATCTATACAAGAAATTCCTCTAGAAGGAATGAACCAAGAGACTGCTTTAGTTAATAAGAATGAAAAGCAATTACTATTATTTAACTGAGAAAAATGTTAGCTGAAATTTCACCTATGGAGTATGGGGAGTACAGGGGGACATGCTTATGTGGTACCAGTGGCTTACACGGGTGTTAGACAATGTGGGGGCAGGGAGCAGACAGACCATGGACTTTTATGCATCAGAACACCCAAATTAAAAGAAAAAATAAAGATGAAATGCAATGTTACTTTATGCAGAACAATGTTTTCTTCCATTTCAACCTCATCAGAATTTTCTGATTTTTTTTCCAAGATTGTTTTTCTTGCAGGTAATATCTGTTTAAATTCAGGCAGAATTAAAATATCTAAACCATGAGTTTCTACAGTATAGAAATACATACCAACTGAAAAAAAATAAATTAAAGGGATTAATATGCCTTAAAAAAAGGAAGTCAACTTCAGAATAAGAAATCATTACTCTTGAACAAGTACTTTTTGTATACAAGTCTAAAGGAGTTTTACTAATGGCTTCACTGTAGGAGCAGAACTGACTCCATAATCTCACAAATCATATGGGAAAGTAAATGAAGATTTTATGCAAAAAGATATAGTATAGCAGGTTACAAGGGTTTCTGCACTTGTGTTCACTTGGAAATCTTTAAACCTATTGGCATGACAATATTTGGTAACATTTTGTTTACTGAATGCTAAACTGCAGGATGTCCATTCTCAATTTGGGAGCTGCATTATACAAATATTTTTAAAGGCCATTACATTGAGAAAGGCATAGTATGACTATGAATAATCAGAGATGGAAACAGCTAGGTAGAAATAGTTTGTGTGATACAAGTTTGGAAGGTACCTGTTCAATTGCCAGGCAATAATTGTTAGTGGTATTATTAAAAAAACTTAAAAATTAAAAAATTAAAAATAAAGAATAAAAGAAAATACCCCTGCTCTTTTATTTTGACAACCTTATCAGAAAGGACCTAGAAACCCAAATATTCCTCTCAGGCTTTGAATAGTCCCTCTGCCTTAAAGTAGATATGGCATGGGGCAGTGAATTAGTAAAGCCAGAATATCTATTGTTAATAGGTTTACCAAGCATGAGAACAGATAGCCAACCACACAATGCCAGAGCTACATCCTATATTTGAAATTGTTCAAACTGACAAAAAATAGACATTCACAGAGACCAGGATCTTTTGGAGGGGGCTATAAAGTCTTTATCCAACTTCTGTAACTGGATAATTAATAGTAAAACACAATTCAACAAGAGTTTGATTTCCAACACAAGCCAGATATTTTTACCCATTGTGAAAAGGAAGAGAAAAAAAATTCTCAGATGCAGTAGTGCAAAACAAAAGGCCTCTCCCTGCAAGCATCTGTGTCTTTTTGCAGCATTTACTGCTGTGAGGAGCCCTGTTGTGGTCAGGGTAAGTCCTGTTAGAAGTCTGCTTGGAGGAGGAAAGCCCTTGCTGGAGCAGGTTGTAGTTCCTTTTCTCAAGAAAGAGCTGCTGGGTTTGCAAGCTACATACCAAGCTTTGAATTGCAACAGACTGCTGGTAAATGCAAACAGCCAGAAAATATTTTCTTGACTAAATAGTTAAAATGGGTGCTAAAAAAACACCTGAATGGAAGTGGCAGAAATGTAGGCATTCACTGGTCAATAAACATTATTTTTCAAAATGTCCTTGACTCTGTAAACTGTGATATAATAAAATAATCTGCCCTGTACTTCAGCATAATTAATACTGAATAGGCCTTTAAAAAGTTAGTAAATATTTATGAAATTAACTATAATTTTCTTGGTGTATATTAAAACCTCAGGATCAGTAAACCACCTACTATTTTTTGCAAAACTTATAGCTTTAAGAAAAGGATCACATTTTGCCTTTATTACTTCTACTATGGATTTTCCTGTACCTGTATTTGAGGACATGTCCACATATGCACATACACATCTATCCATGCACATACAAAGACTTACATATTCACAAGTACTGGGTAAGAAAAACTAAAGGAGGAGTAAAAAAAGCATTTTCTATAATTGTTATAATAAGTTAAAACAATTGCAAAAATTTAAAATTATTATGTAAAAAATGTCATGGCTTCTGATACTGATTTTTATTTTTTAAAGAGCAAAACCAGAAAGCACTTGGAGAAATTAAAAAAAGGAAACAAACAAGGGGAAATCCTGATTCCCCCTTTTACAGGCTCTTTATTGTTGCCTTTCATTCAGTTTGGCTAGTAAAAAAAAAGTTAACAACCTAAAAGATCAATTGTTTATCTTTCTGTCCTAGCCATATAGCCTCCTTGCTATAATTCACTAATAAAAATCAGTTGCTTTTGGTTTTTAATGTTAATTATAAAGTTTTTTCATTTAATTTAAACACAAAAGATAGTTGGAGGTTTTTTCTTCTCCTTTTCACAAACATACTTCTAAATGTTTTTTAAAAGAAAAACATGGGACTTCAAAAAGTCATTGCCATAGGTCCTTCAAGATTACTTTGAGGGTCAGTCTTCAACATAATGTCCCTTATACTGCAAGCCTGATGAGCAGAGCTCCCAAATGTTTCAGCTGCGTGACTTGGCACCCTGGTTTTTTTTTAAGTCATGCTATTCATGAGTCCTTCAACCTCTTAATAAAGCCTAGAGATGAAGGTGTGGGAGGCCTGCCAGTATATGGACTCAAACAGTTCAGTGTAGAAATCAGTAGTGTAAAGTTGGGGGTTTTCTATTGCTCTTGTTTTTCTTAATTTGGTTCAGTTAGGTTGGCCTTTTGCTCCAACTGTGTGATACAAACATATGCAACATCAACACACACACACACACACACATAGAGTTAATTACAAAATTCTTTATAAAAATGTGTAATACATGCCAATAAATCATATTTTTGTGTAATGGATTCTTCCTTCCCATCCTTTCTAGCCTCAACTTGTCATAAAATAGGGAGCATGTACTCCCCTATATGCCTTATAATTTCTGTCATCATCTGCAACATACTGCAGATGGATAATCCATTTCTAAACTGCCTGCACAGTCCATATCAACCCTGTGCAACAGGCACAGCAGCACACACCTCTCTAATTTACCTACAGAGCAATTAAGGTCAGGAATCCTAACACCAAACTCAGTAGGAGAGGGGAAGATTTCTCACACTTACACTGGCAGGCCCTGATGTCTGTGCACTCTGCATCCGTGATGAACATTGTACACATCCAAGTGCCCAAAAACAGTGGCCAAGCCAGCTACTGATTATGTCTGCCAGAGCTCACTCCTCAACCTTCTGCCCTGACTCCAAATTTTCACCTCCTGTGCTCACCAGGTGCACCCATCTTGTGTGCATTGTCGGAAACAAGGTGGGAGGAGCAGTGTAGCAGGGGAATCAGCTGAGGGCCCTTTCCAGGAACAGGTGTCCATGGAGGTGGGTGAAAATCTGGCAGACACAGTGGAAGGAAAAGAGAGACAGTGTACATGTGCCTGAGTCTGGACAAAGAAGAAGGAACAATGAAATAAAAATAAGGGAAACACAGGAAATTTTGGGGGAAAAAAAAAAAAGCAGGGAGGATTGAAAGAGGAAAAATGGGAACTGTCTTGCCATGTTCCCATCATGAGCTGTGTTTAGTCATTTCTCTACCTGTGCCATATCATACCACCCCAGTAGATACTGCTGTGAGGGTAAGGAGAGTGACTGAGAAGCGTTGCTTTGACGAGGGTGAGTCTGAGAACCAACAGTGGACTGACCTTTTTTAAAAGCCTACCTGTCATTCTGCTAATTTGTTTCTTTTTTGGCTTCATAAATCCTGATTTGGAAGGAAAGCAGAGTTACCAAATATATTGTCAGAAAACAGCACCCCCCAAAATCATTTCATCTGTCCCTCTCTTTCTACCTCTTTAAGAAGAAATCCAATTTCTTTTCCAACCAGGAATTGTGCCTGGCCTTACACTTGGGACACATGGGCTGGAGACTCTCTGAGGAGTGAGAGGCCACAGGAGCAAAGGCTGAGAACTGTGCCCGGGCAGGGAACCCCTCACTGCACCATCCTCGCACTAGAGATGGATCAACAAACAGTAAATTAACAATGAGTATATGTTCACATCAAAACTGGCAAAAATATTGGCACAGCCAGGAACTTCTAACTGGTATGTCAAGATTTTTCACATCCTCTTAGCAGACAAATAGGTCTTCTCTTAAACCACTGGCTGTTTTTAATGTTGGTAAAACAGAGCACATGAACACATCCTGAAAAAATAACTAAAATATAACAATATAATCAAAGAGATTTAGAAAGGAAACCAGAAAGTGATAGAGACCTGGCATCAGCTTGTCACTAAGGACAAGAACAGCTACACCAGACGTGCAGAATTTTATTGAGTCATGCAGCCAGACTTTCCAGAAAGAGAAAGACAAAGGCATTGAGATCTTTCTGGGTTGGCTTTTGTGTCTTTCTTTGGGTGTTTGCAGCTTACAGTACTTCTGTTAAATTAACATTGCTGACTATGTATTCTATATATTGAGGTTAAATAAGTGATCGTGTCATGGCTGCTGGCCACTTCTCCCCGGCCCTTCTCCTAATTAATTGGCCTTTTGTGTCTCTACTCCTCTCCCAGGAAATGCCAATGTTATTTCCGGAGCAGACTCTATGTGCCATCCACTCACTGCAAGATCAAATGCCCTCTCTTCTAGGCCACTTCCTTCTTTTCCTCCTGTTTGCAGTGAGGGTGGACACCTGCATGGGCTGACTTACATCTGTACAGCTGGGACTGTGCTGTGACGAGCTGAACAACAGCACATGTTTTCCCAGTGCTTGTCCCAGTTTCTCTGTTGGAAAATAACCTTATTTCCTTCAGTAAAGCTATAAACTCAAGGGTGTGGTGGGCCTTGATTCGGCAGTGCTTTCTGCCTCCCACACCTTTCTAGTAAAAACATTCACATGAGGGCAGGTAATTTGAAAAGAACAAAAATGGAAGAATCACTTTCTTTAAAAAGGATATAATTTCTCCATGGCAGTATCCTACTGCTTTCCATTTTTTTCCTTCAACCATGTAGTCTTGAAAAGGCATCATTTAAAACAATCAAGTTCTCAGAAAAAAATTTTTTGCCAATCTCCTTTCCAGAAAGGTTTGCACACAAATTGAGAATGTTCAGGTTTCCCAGGTAGATGAACCTTGTCCACTGAGGCAGAAGCCCATGATAGCTTACGTTATTTAGCATGGCATTATTCCATGCTGTTTGCTTATAGCTTGCTGAAAATAAGGAATGATGGAACACCTTTTCCAGGGCACACCCTGAATTTATTCTTAGTAAATTGTTTACTATGTTCTTGGCCTAGAAACTCACAATTCTCTGAGTCCCTTTTAAAAAACTACTTGCCCACTTTGAGCTGTGGGGAGAAGGTGACAATAACCCTTTCTGTACCACCGTTGGTGAGCAAAGGGGGCGACTTCCGAAGACAGCCTGGCCACCTCCCGGGAGACACAGCTGCTGCAATGGGAGAGCGTGGATTTGCCAAATTCAGAGAATGAGCTTTGGGGATGAGGGAATCTTCTAATAAAATAAACAGAAAATTAAATTCACCTCCTTTGTCTTCTCACATGTCTCCCATCTATGCCTGCCTGGAAGAGAACAGCGGTGGTGCCTAGACACTAGCACAAAAGCCACCACAACTCGTTGACCAACACAGGAGCCACGTTTCTTCTCTGGCTTGACTCGAGGGAATCACCTCTTTTCTCCTGCATAAGTTAATGCTGCATCCTGGTGACCAGCTGAGGTACCACCAGTGCCCAAATGCGTGTCCTTGTCACCACACTCATAGCTCAGCCCATGACTACTTGCACACGGACAGGAACGTGGGCCACGGGAAGCACTCGAGCTGTGCTGGAGTTTGGACTGTGGCCACGTGGAGTAGGTGGTGTCTACCAACCCCAGAGAGGTTCTGCAGAGACTAAAGACGTATTAGAAATGAGATTCATGTCATGCTGCTACCATGATGCATTTCTCCACGTGCACATAGAAAAATTAATAAAGCATCTTCTATCAGCCTTCAAAACCCATCTGAACAACAGCATCAAATATGCTATAAAACATAGGTAGTGTTTCTTAATTTAAGGGGTAACTTTGAATTTCACAGGGACTACATTTGTAACTCTCTTCTACAAATTACGCTTGACTATCCAGAATTAAAGTGTTAGGAAAAAAATGCATTTTATATCCACATGCATATGTTTTGTGCATGCATGCAGTCAACCCTGTGCCTGTGAATGCTGCTCTGAACTGTACTTGGTCACTTACACAGAAAATTGAATGTATTTAAATAAGGTGCAGTTTCTCCCTGCTCCAAACAAAGTCCATGGACGATGCTGCTCTTTTCTGGTTACATTTACAAATGGAAATGGATTATATTTACAAACAGAAACAGCATTGTGTCATTTCAGATTAAGTTTGGTTGCTGCAGGGCTTCTTTCTGAACTTTGGTAAGTCTACATCCTGTATTTTCCCCCAGACTACATATCACGTCTGCACTACCATAAATCTGCCAACCCTTCCTACCATTTCTACTGCTAATTAGGCTTCACTGGAGTTTCACTCTCCCACCCTTTATGTTAGATAAATGCAGCACCAACTAAGCACGCTGCAAACACTGCTACCTGCCTCACTGGTTATCAGGGCACTGCCACTGGTCATGCTAAACCAGTGGTGACAACACTGGGAACATTTTGACAAAACACGCTTCTGTGGACACTGCCAGTGAGTCAAAAAACCCTATTTAGTATTCCATAATTAGTTCCCATAAAATATTTCAGAAAAGGAAAGAGATATAATAACTTTTTGTCCTTTTTGGGAGGGATGGGGGGGACAGAGGGGGCAGCAACATGACACCAACTAAATTAAACTGCCCTGTAGTAGAAAAGCTAAAGGATCTTTACTTTAATTTATAGGAAAAGCCCATTTACATATATATTTAAAAACATCTAGTGTTTCAACAAGGCCTGATAGTTACTGAAAGTTACATGAAAAACAGCCACTACACAACTTGTCTGAAAATATAATAATACAAATAAAAGGTAATTTACATGAGTCCTTTATAAGAGCAATCTCTATATCCAGAAATGAGATGGCAGCACACTACAGCTAATGCAAATATTATAGCTAAATATATTTGTGATAACACATCTAAAAGAGGAAGAATAAGAACTGATGTGCAGATGATCTGTAAAAGACTCAAATACTAATAAAAACTGGGGGAGAAGGAGGGTAGAAGGAGGGTGGGGTAAGAGTGTTAAATCATTATTTCATGAGGCCGATATTCACAAAGCAATTTTTTACAGATGGTTGGAGGCATTTCTCAGCCCTTAACTGACAGGAATACAGGAGGCTCAGAGGCCTTAAGCAGCAACTCTATTCATAGGCCCTTAGCCTTTATATAATTGTATTAAGTGCAGTAACAGACATAAATTAACATGCACTGACCCCCCACTCCTGGCAATGTATGCCTTGACCTTTTAAGAAACCTCAAGAGCAGTACTAGTTTAGTATTTGATACATCCTCTTTTGGGGGAGATTAAATGCTGGTCTCGGAGTTGCATGGGTAAGGCTCTAGCAGGCCTTACCCATCTTTGGCTACGAGAAGCTGCTTCTCTTTCATATCTTTAAGCAAGCAGAGTTTGTCTACTTTGGTTGCAAACAAACTGATACCAGTAAAGCACTGCTAAACTTTATGGGCCCTAACAGAGTGTTTGATGTAGGTCAGGTGGCAGGTTAGGAGCTCCTAACCTCTGAAGACATCTGCCCACAATGACAGGTCTCTGAAGGAAGATGTTTTTATTGTTTTACAGCAAAACGTGCACTGCAATTTGTGGGTGGATAACGTCCATCAAGAAATTAGATGCCAAAATAAAAAGGCAAAAATGGACTTCTTGCAAAAATCCTTCCTATGTATGTCATTTACTCATAAATTGAATTTAAAATTTAAAATATCAAAAATGAAATTTAAATTCAAAATATAAAAAGACTTTTCTGTAGTTACTTATCTGTAAACTTTTCCTTTTGTAACTGGAATGTACTTCGTCTTTCTCTAAAATTACCATGTCTGGAAACAGAGCAGGGGACAATGGCTAAACCTGACTGAAACTTATCCTTATATGTTTGGTTGTTTTACTGGGAGAGGGTCCTTTTGCTTTTAAAATGTGTGCTATCAATTAATTTGCCTCTCAATTTTCTACCTCGTGACTGTAGTGGTAGACAGTAATTTGTACTAGCTGTCTCAAGGATGGTGGATTAAAAAAAGATGAAAAAAGAAAACTACCAGAAAAAAACTACGAGAACTGCAAATGTCGGACAATGCATTTAACCATGAAGTGGAAGAGTGTTAACCAGTGAATGAAGAAGGAAAGATGAGGGAAGTAAGGAAACTTTAGGCAATGCTCACTAACTTTTTTCCTTTCCCACCTCAAGACGACAGGTTTCACTAGAAATCAAGGTGGCCTGTTTATATATCATTTGTGTCAACTTCACGTGGATTTGCCCCCCTGTTTCAATGCCCTGGCCTCCCTCCCATCACCCTGGGCACTCTCCCATGTGGGATGAGGCTGTTGCCTGTGCCTGGGGGCAGCAGGTGCTGCCTGGGGCCCTGTCCATGCTGGGGGTCCGGGGGTAGCTGTGTCCTAGTGCTGTGTTAGGCCAAGCCTGGCTGTAACCAGCGCCGGGGACTGAGGGAGCGGCAGCAGCCGGGAGCCCCGGGAGGGCTCCGAGTGAGGAATCCCCGGGGGTGTGGGGAAAGCCCGTCGCTTCTCTCACCTGCCTGCGGCCCTCGCTGTTCCCGTGGCGCCTCCGGCCTCGACGGCGCGGCCGCACCTGCGGGAAAAGGCAAAGGACAGGAGGGTTAATCGCGCCGGAGGGGCTCCCGCAGGGGTCTCCGCTCCTCCCCGACTCACCTGCCTGCGGCTTGCCCTGAAGGGTCGAGGGGAGCGGAGACTGGCTCACGGCCCCACCCGGACGTCCCTGTCACCCGTGGGGATACACACACACACAGACACACACACACAGTACCGGAGCGGAGCCCATCCAGCTGCCTCAGGCCCAGACCCGGCACAGCACGTCGGGGGAGGCGAGGGCAGCCCGGGACGCGCCTTGGCAGGGCCGGGCAAGAGCCCGAGGGCAGGAGGAGAGGGCCGGGGCTTCGCCGGGGCGGCCCAGAGGGGCTGCCGGGGATGGGTGCCTGGTCGGGTGCGGCAGGCGCGGCAGCGGCCCGGACCGCCCGACGTGTGCGAGTGTCCTGCAGCGGGGAGGAACCTGCGAGGAACGAGGGCAGGGAGAGGCGCAGGGCAGGGAGCGGAGCAGGGCGGCTGGCGAGAGAGACTCCCTGTGGAGCTGCGGCAGGCGCGGAGCCCGGCCAGGGGCAGCCCCCGAGCAGAAGGGAGCGGCTCCCGCTCCGCCCGCAGCAGCCGCAGCCCTGAGCATGGCAGCAACAGTTGGCTGGCAAGGTAAAGAGACGGGGAGCTGCACCACTGTGGCTCGGATTTCCCCTCGCGCCTCAGCTGCCCCCCCAAATCACTCCTGGTTTCCATCCTCTTGAGGGACGACAGTAGGCTGGGAACAGAGAGGGTGTTTTTCAGCCTTAGCTTGGCTGATCCCACTTATCACATCTCTCTCCTTTTTTTCCCAAGTTTCCTCTACCTTGTCTCTCCCTTTGGAATATGCTCACATGAATAAAACCCCCATAAAAATATTTGCTGGCGATCGTAAAGTACAAATGTCTTCTTTTTTTTTCTCTAAATAAAAGTGGCTAAATAATTATGAAAATGCGAGTCTACTGAAGAGATATTGTGACCCTTCCACCTTTGTTTTCATCAAGCCAGCTAGTGCTGAAACTACGTGTCCTGAGAAAGAAGGAAAGGAGGGAAGGGAGCAATGAGGTGCTTTTGCTTTGCTTTCTTTCCTCACTTGTCCCTTAGCCGGCCTTTTACTCTTTTCCAAAGTGCGAACAAGTCTTCAAAATATCTTTTATCTCTCGAGAAATATTAACTCTTAGACTGTGGTCCTCACCCGAGCTCTCCAATGCAGGCTTCCCTGAAATGCAAGATCAGCCCTTTCTCAGCCGGATCTCCCTCCGTGCCGCCGTCGGGGGGAGGGGGGGGCAGATGGGAGAGCCCTTGTGTTTTCTAACAGCTGAGACATCAGATCGCACCCCCACCTCCTTTTTATTTTACAGCCGGGCGAACCATAGGCCCCTGTGTTGCGTCAAGCGGCCACTCTGCTACCAACTTGCTGCTTAGATCTTGTCTCTTTCACGAGGCTGATCTGCACGGACAGATCTGCGCTTAATCGCTCCTTCTTTTGGGGGGCGGCAGGCAGGGAGGATTTCTCTTTGCTATTTATTTCTTGCCCACGGAATCCTGGCTGGTAATTACTGCAAAGAGAGGGAAAATGCAGCTTCCCTAACTCCTGCCTGAGATGCTCTCAGTGCTGTGTGCATGCACAAGGCAGTTTCAGAACCACAGAGCTGGTGCTGATGCTGCTTTGCTCGCTTGCAACCACCTCGTCCAAAAGCATCTCTTCGGCCGGGTTTTCCCTCGGATTCTGCCTTTTTTACCCTTTTTGGGGGCACTAGTTTTTGCGGAAAGAGTGATTGGAGATATCACCGGACTGTAAGTTGCTTAAAATCAGGTTGGAAGTGGGCAGGGGGGAGGGAGGCGCCTTTGGCAAGCGCTTCCATGGTGCATCTCCTGCTAACTGGGGTCTCCCCCAAACCGCGGCGGATCCGTGCACCTCCCCCTCCTCCTCCCTCCCTATTATTTATGGGGTGATCCCAGTAAATCCCACCCTCCCCACCTCGAAATAAACCGAGGCTCACGATTACAGAGCATTTAATGAATCGCTCCGAAGAATTTTTTTTTTTATGAATTAATCTCGATCAACTAGG
>VZTB01011440.1:84012-94458 GCA_013397245.1 Thryothorus ludovicianus | reverse complement strand
ATTAATTCTGTATATTTGTCAGGCAAACAGCCCCGTCTCCTAGAATGACGCAAATAACAGATTCTATGGCTCTGGCTTTCTATATTCTGCACCCACGCACTCTGCTTGGTCTCCCACGGAATCAGCTACAGAGAGCAATGATCCAGATTATACAGAGAGAGGGGTGGGGGAAAGGGAGAGAATATCAAATGAAATTGCAATTAAAAATTATAATGCTGCNCCCCCCGCCTCAAACCCAGGCATCAATAGCAACCAGACAAAAGAGAATTGTCTTGCTGACAAATCCGGGGTTTATCTGGCCAAGAGAGGGATTTTCTTTAAGCACCACACCTTTCCCTGCTCCCATTAAGCAAAACACATCTCTGAAACGACCTCTCTTGCCACTAAGAGTGTGAAGAGGGGTCAATTAAGAAATGCAGCCGAGGACGGGAGGGCACCGGGAGCCCTTCCACGGTCCCAGAGGAGCTAATGAAGACCTTGAAGAGCATATCGCCTTCCCTGTCTCCCAGTCAAAGGGATGCAGCTGTTTCTTAAAATGCCTAAAAAAAGGCAAGCGCAAAGGGCTCTTGCTATTTTTAAACACATCTCTCATTTGTTGGAAAATGGCACTAAAAGCATTAAACAACCTCCCCGCCCCGGGGACAGGCTCAGGCACACACGCCAGCACCCGAGGGAAAGCCAAGGTTTATGGGACCATCTCTTCACCAGGTGAGAATATTCTACCATGCCCTGCCCACCATCAGCCCTTTTCACACCTTGTATGAAGACAGAAGCAAAATGCTGGGGCAATCAAGAAGCCAGTAAGTTATTTACTGTCTAATCTGTACACACACATTCTTTATTTATTAACTCACTTAATTATTACCAACTTCTTTTGCAGACAATGAATTTCCTAATGTCAATAAACTGCAATCAATGAGGTATGGCTGTCTCCTCCTCTGCTTCTTAGCCAGATAATGCCGTTGTAAACTACGGTGCTGATATAGCAGCACGCAGGGAGGGGGACATCACACACCTATATGAGATCTCGTCATAGGCACTGTCAGGCTTGGGGAGACAGATTAGGCATTTTAAAATGACTACACACATTCTCTGGTAGAAGTGAGCAGATCCATTTTCATTCACACATCTCTGGCATGCCAGCCACAAATCCATCTTCCCAGGACTGGGAGAGATTTCGTGCCCCAGACCTAGGAGAAACACCCAAGCTGAACCGTGTTTTCACCCTGTACACCTGGGAAGTTTGCCTTTAGACTAGCAGCTCAGAAGCCAGACAGATGCAGAGAAATACCACTGTAGGGAAGGACCTTATACCAAGGACAGAATAGGACACCTCAAGAGCCCAGACAGAGTGCCAGACACACAGCATACCTTCTTTGAGGAGCTGCAACAAAGCCCATTCTGGGTTAATAAAAACATTAGGTAACACAGGAATTTGAGGATGGAGGAGTGCACACCTAAACTATCTTCTGTCACTCAGACCCAAGATCTTTCAGATAACCCATGGCCTACTGTGGAAGGAGAGGGTGAACATCTACTCTATTCCCTCCAACACATCCCCCAACACAAGAGCTTTGCATTTCTCTGTAGTGTTCAATTCTGTGCACATGAACAGAGGAAAGCAGTTCAGCTTTAGTTTTTCTCTGTCACAGAGAAAAGGGTATCTACCTGGTTGTGTACCAAGGATGATCTCTGTGGGAGGTCAGGCGTGGGTATACTGGCAAGCTTTGCAGCTCCTGGACCTCCAGCCATAAAGTTGCCTGGAATTCCCTCCCTACTTCGTATCCTGATTAGCTCCTTGAAGTGATATGTGTGAGTTATTTAGGTTTGGGTTTTGTTGCCTGTTTGTATTGGGGGATGGGGGAGTTGCGTTTTTTTGTGGCTCTGGTTGGTTTTGTTTTTTTTTCCCCTAAGCTCTTTAGTCTTAGTAAAAGAACTAGTTCTTCCTACCAATGGAGTTAACATGTTCCCATGGAAGATGTAGTACCATCTTTCAGCCTCATTCTCATAAAACCAGCCTGCCTCCCTCTTTGCTCTTGCCTGCTTCTCCAGCTCAATGCATCATCTCCATCTCAGAACCATCTCCTGCCTTCCTTGCCTGCTTCTAAAGGCTTGGTTGAAGTGAGGTCCAGTGCCCAGAGAATCTCTCTCATGAAAAAAAAAGAAATGGAAGGTATCCAAACTGAAAAGAATGTTTGGCAGGTGCCCATGTACCAAACAGCAGTTCCCATTTCTCCTGATTATTAGAAGCACTAAAAAGAAAATCTATCTTCTATCTCGATATTTTAGTTATTAGCCATCTCATTTTTGAACAATTAAGCCTCCCTACCAATGAAGTCTTAATGAAAGCAATGGATCCTGTACTTTTTCTCCTCTGTAAAGAGATACCTGACAGTGACTGAAGCAGCAGAGTCCCCATCAGCTGCAGGTACATGGCCTTTCACCTATAGCTACTGAAGATGCCAAAGGGGCAGCCCAGTTTCTAACACATATGGTCCACATATTGAACTGTCCTCAGTCTTGGAAATTTCCCTTTCACACTCTGCTCTGATGGATAATGCCTCAGATTGGGATACTACTACTATTAGTATTAAAACATTAGTGTGCACAAAATTGCTGCTCAAAACCAACTATGATATGACACTTAAAAACTAATATATTTTGCAAACAAAACTATTTTAGTGGTATTCATAATTTGTTTAGGGTTTTGATCCAGCAAATTCAAGGCACCACCTTCTTCTCAATTTGAATTTACTGTATTTTGACAGTTACCTCCTCAGACCCTTGGAGTTCTGCTCACCTGTGAGCCGTTCAATAACATAATTGCTATAAAATATTCTTCTAACCCAGTCTTACACCCACTAACATTTCAAGTTTGTTCTTGGCCTAGTTTGCCCATGCAGCTGAAAGACATGTGATATGTTCCAAACATAAGGAGAACAGAAGATAAACAGAAACAGAGTGAAGTGCCACCAGGATATACTAGGATCTCACAAACTCACCTCATCTTTTTGAATAAAAATTCACCTTGTATCAAGTCAATCAATAACTCATGCTAGTTAATTCTTGTTACAGGAAAATGTAAAACACAGAAGAAAGAGCAATCACATTGAAATGGAAATAAATTAGAGCAACATCTATTCAACAATTTTCTGATTTTTATAGGTGGTAGAGAATATGTTAGTGAAAGGACTGAAGAAGAGTAATTGCTAGTTAAAGCAGAGGATCAGAATCTAGATATTCCTCTTCCAATCACAAATTTGCTACAACAAGTGTTGATCTGAAATTTCTCATGGAAAAGCTTTTTCCTTGAATAATTTTTGAGGTCCTCCACAAATTTTAGATGATGTGTCAATCCCTTTGGGCTTGGCATATCTTCTCATGAAATGAAGATAAGACAATACTCACTTACCTAAACAGGATGTTCTTGAAGATATCTATAGCATTGAGATAATCAATAAAAGTCATCAGAAAGAAGACAGTAATATTATAAGAGCATGCAAGGAAGCAAAAGGAAGAAAGGAATGCTTTACCTTCAACACCAGAATGACAAACTGCAGTACATTAGTAAAGAAAATCTCACCTGTGTCAGAAGACCAAGGACTTATTAAGACTCCAATTTATGGATCATTTTGAGAACCTGAATGCATATACCAAGACACCAATAAAATAGACAACTTGTGCAAGTATCACCTCACAGACTGTATTAATAAACACTTTGAACAGTTTGGGGTTGAAATGTCAGTATACGTGGGTTGCTTTGTCATCATTAGCTTTTCTGTTTACATTATAGATATATATCGTTGCCATATCATGTAAAAGGATAGAAACTGGATTTTCCTCCAATGGCTGCAAAATCAGGCCCTGGAGACATACTTCTGTGTAACAGGGATGAAAAGAAGAAAAGCATTAGCATAATGAAGCTGGTGGAAAAGAGTACTAAGGTCTCAATATTGAGGATGATATCAAAAGAAAATCATATCACTTCTAAATAAAAGTTAAACCTATGGAAGAAATACAGTGAATTGGCATCATACTTCAGATACAAGGAGGATAACCTTTGAGGAATCCTGCTACAAATTTGATGAGCCTTTACACTAAGATTTGATTTTCATTAGCCTTTAAAATTGAACTTGTCACGAATAAGACCCATGACCTTTAACATAATGTGCACACATATCTGGCAACCACCTTAAAGAAAGAATTATAAACAAGACCAAAAAGATAAGACAACACTTCAAGGTAAATTATACAGAAACTTGAACAGGTAGAAAAGAAGCGAAGGCTGTGATGAAGAAATGCCAAAAATCTGTGTCAGTCTTTACCTCAAGCTATCCAGTATTACAGTCAGTGTGAGAGAATGGGATATGGATAGGGTGATACTCAAGTAATTTAGGAAGAATTTATTTACTGCAATAATAAAACATGAAGGCAAGGGTTCCATCAAAGAAAAAAAAGTCAAGTTCTCTTAAGGCAGAAGACAGTGGGGTGGGAAAAAGAAAATATTAATTTAACATTCATTTCTCATATGGTGAGGTGAAAGACAAGGTGAGATGCCTAGAGTTGTGAAGACACTGCCTTGTGAGCTCTTATCCTGACCTACAGTGCTCCTGTAACACTATTCTTTCCTAATTTGTTGCTTCTGATTTGTTCTTCCTTATAATGTAATTCAATGTGGCTATCAAAAATTGCAACAAAAAGTTGCTACTCAGCAAGAAAATGTAACACATGTTCAAATAAGGACAGGATGGTGATTTCATCATTCACTCCTCTACTTACCTTTTGGGGTAACAAAAAGTCTCAAATTTACTCTGTTCAGTAGTCCTGGAATTCCTATCTCTCTAGACCCCCAAATCCACATTCAGTAAAGCAGAAACATCTGGCAGTTTCCAATAACATGAAGGAAAATTAAACCACAAATGGATCAAAATATCTAGATCACATATGACTTTTGGTCTGAAGGTCTATTTTTATCCTCAGTTAACATTTATGCACTGTGTGCTAATATCAAGTTCAACCCTATAAATGCCACCAAGATCCAAGCTGTTTGTGCTTGGATCCAAGCTGTGTTTTCTATGCACAATTTACAAATTAAGCCACTGGTTCCCTGACTGGCAAACCATCAGTATGTACAGAACTTGTGGAAGTCCCAGGAGGACCAGCTGGGCAAGCACCAATGGATCTTACTTTCCCAGATGCTAAGTCTTCTCAATAGAAACATGCTAGACTTCACATTCTTTTACTTTGCCAAATAAATGGCTATGTCTGTTAGTACATGGTGTTATTTGGTTATGAATTGGGAGGAGGCAATTCATATGACTGGGCATAGGAGTGGAAACTTCTACAAGTTTTTTACTGTTAAGACATGCTTCAGCTCCCCTGGGGAAAACTGTGACAGCTGCTGGACTAACAGCTATCACTGAGAAGACAAGACAGGCCATGAAATTCACAGGAAGAAGGACACACTTCATTAACTGAAAGAGTATAGGCCCTTAAGAAAGTCCTCAGATACACCAGTGCATTGCACACACCTGATCAAACCACTACCACCAGCCAATATATGGCCAAATGCAGCTAGGGGAACTGCAGTGGAAATCTCTGTTTTGTCCCCTCCAAAGTACAGGATGGGCAGCAGCTCTGTCTCTGGTCCTCGCTGTGGCTGTATGTACATCCTTTTAATGACAAGAGATGTGTATTAATACTTACCCAGCTCATGATGTGAACTGGATGGAGAAATATCATACATAACTTACTGAGTATTAGTAGAATATCTGGAGATCCATGGATGAGCAACAGAGAAGTGCAGGCTATTATCATACTGCTATAAATGCCTGCTGCAGAGCCAGGGGATGAAACCCATATATTTATGCAAATGCCTCATAGATCACTGTTTTGTGCTGCTTTTGCAGTAATTGCAATTATTATAGGACTATATGAACAGAGATACAAAATCTGAATTACATTCCAGGTAATGATTTTCTGAGTAGTTCAAGGTTTGCATGTAAAAGCTATTCTGAGTTGTTGTTCAAGACTGACAATGAGTATTTAGCTAAATTTAGAAATGTGTTAATTTTTGTTAACGTTAATATTGTATCAGCTGATTGCTCCTTGCATTAGCAACACGTCACAAGTTAAACTTTCAAACATGAGCTTCATTATCATATGCTGGCAATCTCAGACTAAGCTCCCATCCCACTGGATGCTGTGCAAACCCAGAATAAAAAAGTAACAATGTGGAACATTCTAGCTGGGAGCCAACACTTGAAAACAGGTTGGAGCACTAAAATAAAGCTGAGTCCTTATTCAGGGGTGACAAAAAGCAAAAATAATGACAGATGATGTCATTGTTACCTACCCACCTGTGATGTGAAAGGTACCAGATAAAAGAAAGAACAAGACTCAGTACCTGCCCCATAAGGTTACAAATCAAATGGAAGGGCACAGAATAGTGTCCCATGAAAAACAGAGAAAAATGATTTGTGTCCCAGCATGGTTTGTGTTTGAGAATAGTTATATTTTGCAGAAATATTATTGTTACTTTATAAATTATATTATGGAGCTAACCTATTATTTGTATTATATATTTTATTATTCATATTATAAATTATATTGTGCAGATAATTTTGATGGGATTACAGTAAGTGACAGACAAGTTCATAGGCAGGAGATCTTGGGTAGTACAAAGAGAAGTGGAAAGTAAGTAAGCAGTAAGAGGAAGATGCACGTCCTCATACTCACAGTGGGAGTCAATGGGAAGCTGGTGGCTAGGCCTGAAAAACAGGAGGAACTCAAGCTTCTACACAACAAGAATCTGCAAGAATGTGTTGCAATAGAGTAAGCATGAGGGCTGAGACAATCTTTGAATTCTATTTGTGATCCTTGTGTTTCAAGGGGAAAAATGTCATAGAATACCAAAAATACTCCAATGAGTATGAGGATGAATGAAGTCACTCATCTTGGCTCGATACTAGATTTTTGATTGAGAAAGCAGAGGTGAACTAACTGGGCAGTGGGATTGCACATAGGTGTCACTGAATTTTGGAGTGTCTTTCAGAGAGGTCTGCAGTGAAATTGAGAAAGGGCAATTCTTCTGCCTGACAGTTTGTGGACTTGTATCCTCTTGCTCATTTTTCTATAAACTAAAAGGGAGTCCAAGCAACAAACTGTTTTGCTCTACCTCACCTTTTGTCCAGTCCTTCTACAGAATGCATAGCTTAGTAGAAGAAAGAGTTTTGCTTCTCATGCCCAGAGTTTACAAGGTGATGTGGGGGTTGCCTCTCTGAAGGCTTTTCATAAGAAAGTGATACTTTCATTGCCCATTTACTGTGAAGAACACTGTATCTAGATCTCCAGAGGTACTATGCAATTCTTGGTAGGACCATTCTGAGAAGTACTGTGAGAAGAAATACAGAATTTTCATCTTTATGGCTGTCCACCTGACAATTAATATGCTGTATGGTGACATAAAAGACCACCATCTTAAATAAAAATTTCACTTTAGTATTAGTTTACGCAGTGTCCTTGAGATAAGTTGCATTGCAGGACATAGTTTAACATGAGAAAATCAAAGTAGCAGAAGACCATACAAATCAGGAGTCGTCTTCATAAGGAATATACTTCTGCACAAGCATCTAAACCAACATTACCATTTTCAAGGTAGTATCCTGTGTTGATGTAGTCCTGTTCACTGTTGGACTAGAAGGAGGAGGTAGTAGGGAGAAAGGACAGGGCAGAAAAAGAGGTAGTGGTTAGCCCTTTCAACACACAGAATCCTTCTAAACCTGACATGAAAAGACACAGCATCTGGAAAGCTGCAGGAGGGTAGATGAGCAGTGTGCAAGCTGGAGAATTCCCTCTATTGCACAAGCTATGCAAATGTAATTGTAGGCTAGAAAGTGCAGTGACTCATAGGTGAAGTGGATGTGAGAATATCTGGGTTAAAGAGAGTTTGTACGGAGAAGACCACATGTGTAGGACCTCAGAAGTTCCCAGAGAGGAGGAAGTGAAAGGAGTTAATGAAAACCCATTACCAAGAGTCATCCTGCCACAGACTGCTTTCTTGAAGTGTCAGGGGAGTAGCTCCTGAAGCTGTTTAAACCTGGTGGCATTTCAAAACATTCAGATATCCAGATCAGTCAAAGATTTGGGAGTTGGGATAAGGGGCAGATAAAAGAAAAGATGAAGCAAAACTCAGTAAACAAGGGTTGCGAATAACTTGGGATTTTGGCAGAAGATTATAGAGATCATTGAACCAAAAATCAGAGGTGTTAATGGAGATTATGAGGGCACAAGTTGGACCCAAAAACAGCATCCTGAGGTGATGCACTCCAGTTGCTGTAATGTTATGTGGCGGAAACAAGAGAGTGGCACTGCCCCATGGTGTTTCTTCTTCTGCAGTCTCACTATTCAGATGACCCCAATGACACATGTGACAAGATTCACAGGAATAAAACACAGATTTTTCCATGTTTCCTCAGCTGAACAGCCTAAAGACAGACAAGAGGTCAAAAGACAGCAGTAGAGGTGATTCAAGTCCAAGTTAACTTGGGATCTCCATATTTCTGTAAGGGAGGTGGACCAATGATGCTGCAGGCATCAGAAGAATTAAGTGTTGAGTGTGTTTAAAACCAGGTTGGATAGGGCCTTGAGCAACATGGTCAAGTGGACAGGGTGCCTGGGGTTTGGAACTATATGATCTTTAATGTTCCTTCCAACCCAAACTATTCTATGACTCTATTAAGAAATGAATGCTTTGTAAGAAGCAGCCCATTCTTAACGTCTGTCCTTCATGACAAGGGATGAAAATAGTGTATGAGCAAGCGTGAAGGGAAAATGCTGCCTCCAAACCATGTCACTTTGGACTTTCTGCACAACCTGCCACAGCTTTGATTTCCACTAGCACCTCACCCTTCTGAGGCACTTGGTCATCATCCTGCAGTTGCATGTTGTGTCACCCCTTAGGTCAGTCTGCTTCATTGCTCCACTGAGTGCCCTGAAATTCCTTAGAAGAAAAGGCTCTGCCCAAGGTGTGACACATTACTCACATTGTGCCCTGTGTCACTTGTCACAAGGTATTACTCTTCTGGTTATACAGAACTGGAGCAGGATCCTCTGAAGGGAAAAATGCTCTCACTGGTTAGAGCAGTTGGTCCCTACAGCTACTTTGGAAACCTTCCCCTCAGACAGTGAAGACCATCCAACTTTTTCCAATTAAAAAATCTGCTTGGAATGAGTAATAAATCAAACCTGCTCTTCTCAGGCAAGACATCTCTTGATAATCACGTCGAGTGCGGCAGCATTAAAGAAAACCACGATGTGCACCACAGATGGCTGCAGCCAAGGTGGAGACTAAGAATCAGTAGCTATTAAACCCCCATTTCTCTCAAGCTAACAGTATCTCTAATTTGCAAGCCACCAAGAATTAACTGAGAATTTGGGCATCTTGGCTTGCACATTGCAGAGCAGCAAAGTTTGGAACATGTAATTCTCTTTAGTTTCTCTATAGATCGGCTATCAGAAATTACTATGTATAAAGATTTCCCTCTACAGGTGGTTAGAGCTTGTAACAGCCTCTCACTTTCCTGCATCACTTTAATTAGTATTTTGCCTCATCATTTACTTTGTTACTATTTTACCTATTTCTCCCCCTCCACTATGGACTTTCAGCCTATTCCCAGTGGTAGCAAATTCTCTATGCAAGAAATGTCAGCTCCCTCCCATCCTCCTTAAGCTCCAACGCTGCTGACTTTGACTCTTTCTGCAATTAAAATTTCATTTGCAAGCTCGTTTCCCGAGTGACTTGACGCCTTTCTTCTCCCCCCACCCCAAAATGTGACAAAATGAAAGTTGCAGCCCCTACAAAAAGTGTGTGTGGGTCTTAAATGCATAGCTTCCTGCCTGCAGTTTGAGCTCGCAAACTAGCATGCTTTCCTGCAGGAACATCAAATGCACAGGACACACGACACGACAGCCTAGAGAACTCTTCACAAGGAGGGGGAATGCAACGCTGTCCAGTCTTTTCCAAGGCAGGCAGCTGAACAAATCAGAAAAGTCTACTTCTTGTAAAAGCATCTAACAACTGAAATCAGAAAACTTTGCAAAAAGCAAAAGGAAAACACCTGCACACACACACACATACGCACGCACACGCACAGAGAAACCTACCTTGCAAAATCTTCTTCACTTATTTTTGTATGCAAAGAAAAAAAATCAACAAAGCAAAACAATCCCCAAACAAAACAAAAATAAATAACTCCCTCCCCTCCAAAACTGCTTTCTCCTCTTCCCCACGCCTTAGCTGGATTTCTAGGGAATTTGGGGACGGGTGGGAAGAGCCGAGGGTGGAGGGGCTATATAAATAAACTAGAGCGTTTCGAGCTGTGTATAGCGAAAGGCTGTGGGTTTCGCGTAATGTGTGCCTGCACTCTTCCAGGAGAAAGGCAAAAA
>VZTB01011440.1:63866-83723 GCA_013397245.1 Thryothorus ludovicianus | reverse complement strand
TCATTAGGTCTCCCTTAGAAACACTGACTTTCAAAAATAGTATCAAATTAATTCAACTGGCAGAGAGAAGCCACTANAAAAAAGAGAGAAAGAAAAAAAAAGGAGGGGGGAAGAGGGAGACTAAATTAGATTGCAAACCCTAGACCAGCCTCTCTCCCTCTCTTTCCTTTTTCTCTCCCTCTCCCCTCCTTTCCCTTTTCTGATCTAAAAATATCCCCCTTGCTTGAGCTGACTGCGGTATCTTTTGTGTTGCATCTTTCTGTTTTTAGCCTTTGCATGAGCCATTGAAGGGTGGCCCGCAAGAGATCAGAAGCACAAGATATTGATCTATCGATACCCTCTGGGGCCAAGAATTAATTTTAAATGAAAGAGCTGCACCTTGATTTTGGCAGTGGGTGGGTGGGCAGATGACAGGGGTTATTTTAGGATACCATTCACATTCTATGAAGCCGCAGCTTCCACTTTCTCCCTCTAGATTCATTTTAAAAATATCTTTCCTTCCTCACCCCACCTCTCTCACGTGGACCTGTGGGCAAGCACATGTCACCCCCATTCATACAAACACAATGCAACAGAGCAGCGGTAATTTGCAGAGATGGTACATTCACAAACAGCAACCCAGTCGCTTTAATGCAGGTTGATTTCACAGAAAGGACACCGCAGCCCAGAGGAATTTGATTAGACTGGTGACTTAAATTTGCAAGCTGCTTATTGGGTTCCTTATTGTCTTCATCCTAAGTTAACAAAACTGATTTAATGTCTCTCTCTTTCTTTTTTTTAAAAAAGAGAAGTAGGAGAAAAATTCCATTTACACTGTAGATGGTAGACCTGAATCTTAACACCAGTGGTAAAGGACAGTAAAAAACATTGATGGCGATTAGCTTTTGAGTGCTTTGCATCAAGGCACAAACACATGGCCAGATTCAGCTATGTCTGTCCGTGACCTGCACGATGCAGAGCTGTACATACGTACCAAACAGCAGATCTATTCCTGCAACGTTCTCAGTTCAGGAGAGTGAGGATTATTTTTTTTTTTCTTGCATTGGTGAAAATATTCAGAAACAGAGGCACAGTGCTAGACAGTAATAATTTGCAAGATCAGGCCATAAATAGGGCTCTAGCCCTGCAAACATTTATTCACGTGCCAAGTGTTAAGACTGTGACTAATCTAATTTGAAATCTAGAGGATTACTCATAGTAGTAACATTAAATTCATGCATGTTTGCAGGATCAGGGCCTAAATGATTAATCACCACTGCAGCTAGGCACTTTTGGGTACACCATTTATTACTTACAATACTTCAGCACTGTATACACTCAGATCCAGCCTGGAGAGTGTGCATTGCTCTGCTGTAATGAAGAAAGAGCATCATACTCTGCTGAATGAAGAAGGATGCAACACACCCCAATATTCATATGCTTGATCTGATTTTTGCAATACTGATGAACCTCCCAGAGGCCCTGGCTAAAACCACTTGGGGCAAATTTGGAGTCATTTGAGCAAAAAGTTGCAGATGCGCAGCCTGCCTGAGATGGGCATCTCACATGTCATTTGTGTGCACAAAGGCTCCACTCTTAGTTCCGAGGGAGAAATAAAGAAAGACTGAAAGCACGGCCATTGTATGAATCATTCATTCATGCATTCATTCATCCATGTATTACTACTGATAATAATATTATTACTACTACTATTGTCATCATCATCCTCATCATCATTTTACAAAAGTGTTTTGGCCCTGTTCAGACTGCTCTGTTCTTTGATATTCATTTCTGGTGGTGCTCAGCACCAGTGATGACACTCTACTGCAAAAGTGATTCACCTTCGACCTTAGGTCCCCACACGAGTGTGTGGCAAAGTATCAAGTCAAAGAAAGTGAGTTGCCCATGAGAAGGATGACATGCTGAGGCAAGAAGGTTTCCAAGCAGCTTGCTGGGAAAATAACTAAGTGATCCACGTGGATCACAGGGTGCCATGGGCTGTTGGCTAAACCTGAGCAGCCCCCGTGCACTGTGCAGGTGACTTCTCTTGACAGCTCTTGGGAACAGAGTGATATACACGCTTCTCATGTTTTACAAGAGCTCCTTTTGTCCAAACCCCACTATCTCTGTTTTAAACTAACATTTGTGAGTTCTCTAAAATAAACAGTCCAATGTTGTTTTAGAAACATAAGTAGTCAGGAAAAATCAGTAATGACTTACTGAGGGAAGATAGAAGACAGTTAAAAACAACAGGATTAGGTTACCTGGAGCAAGGAAAGTGAATGCAGTTGAAGAAAAACAAGCAATTTGGTCATCTACTCCAATAAGTCACTGACAAAAAAATCCCTTCAGCACAAACTATTCTAAAGTTTCTAAATTTTTTTACATTTTGCAGGTAGTGGACAGAGGGAAGGCTTTGGGGCATATGCTCTGGCTGAAGAAGGGCAGGGTGGGTTGGCTGGATGCAGAAGGAAGAAGGGTCTGGAAGAGAGCACAGGGAGGAGAGGATAGGATTCTGGAGGTGGGAAAGCAATTAGAGCAAGGGGGTTAGAATACAACAGGGAAAAAAACAAGGGAGCAGAGCTGGGGCCCCAGCTCAGAAGTGTGGTGAAAGGCCTGCTGCAGAATGAAGGCCAGATAGGCAGTTAAGAGGACAAATTAGAAACACCTCCCATTCTCCTTTGTGTAAATGCAGTAGAGAGGAATTCTGCTGGGCACCTAGCCTGTCTCTGGCCAGAGCTACCTGGTACTGTGCAGACATTGTTTCCCTTCAGGTGGCACTTTTGTTTGACCAAGAAAGAGCTTCTGAATTTCCAGAGCTGTCAACTACCCAATGCTGGCCCTTGGCTCTCGTCCCTCGTGCTGCCACTCTGAGCATGGTACACTCACATCTCAAAGCACTGCCATGCTCTTACTTGCCAATAGATATGTCAAATAACCTCCAAGTGTGATGTGGGAACCAGAAGGGTAAACCTGGGATGGACAAGTGGGAGGAAACAAGGGAGGAGAGCTTCAAACAGAGCTGCATGGAAAGGAAGGGGAAGGTGTCAGAAGCTGTGGAGGTACAAAGTGTGGGTGCAATGAAGGAGATTTCAGAGAACCTGAAGCACTGTAGGAAGTTAAAAGACCCTAAAGTAATATGTTAGATGAAAGCAGTGAAAAAAAAAGGGAGAAGTTGATCAGCTTCAGAACCAACACCCGTACCTTAGAGGGCTTTGGGACACTTTGTTTCAGGTGTCCTGCTTGTCATATGTGCTCTCTTCACATCTGTACTCTCCATCTTTCAAAGTGCAGTCGGTGGTCCAGGCTACTCCAAAGTCCTTCCCTAGCTCTTCTTTGGAGCTTCTTGTTGGTACCTGCAATCATAGGAGCATAAAGAGGAAAGCAGTGTGGAGACAGTGAATGAAATCCAGCATGAGGACCTGGACTCTTGACATGGAAAAGGTTACATTTTCCTAGGGTTATGTATGTTTGTGTGAACTCAAGACTTTGTAGACTTGGTATCCCAGAACTTTGCTTGGAGGCAATTAAATTTCCTTCATTTCCTTTCAAGAAGTAGAGAAGCAGAGAGTGGGTGAAAGCAAGCAATGAAACTGAAGAGACCCAGAGCAGTGTTGCACACATTGCTGTTCACGGTGCAACCTCAACTCTGCCCTCTGGGTGCTGTGCCACAGCAGGGCTCTCACCTGCCATTGCACACACACTGGAAAGGAGTATGGAGGACTCCTGGGCAGAATCTAACATCTCCCTTGCTGTGGCAAAAGACAAGGCAAAGTCACACAAGCAAACAGGTGCAAGCTAGGCTTGGCCTCTGTTCGAGTGCTGAGCCTACATATTTCACATAAAAAGATGTATTGAGTTTTCCCTTCCTATACAGATTCCTTCTGTGCAATGGCCCAGCTCACCTCTCCCAGTGACCAGGAGATCACACCACTAGGCTGCAGACAATTCCCACAGACACTTGGCCAAACCTCTGCTGGTGAACCAAATAACCCCCACACCAATCTCTCAACATAGCCCTTGCTGTGTATCACGATATCAGCTTTCCCAAGCTACTCTGACAGACAATCAATACAGCTACAGTCAACACACTTAATATGCTCAGAATAGATGCAGATAAATGCTGGATTTCCAATTTGTTGTCTGTGATTCTAATAATAGCACACCCAGAGAGTGTCTCAGGTCTATTTATTAGGCTCCTCAGTTTTTGCCGTGCCATTTCCAGGAGCTTATGCTAGCAGCTCACAGTTAAGATCGTGTTGGGAAGGGATATTTCTTTTAGCCTTTAATTGTTGACTTCTTAGGCATTGCAGTCCTATGACTATTGGTATTTTCTAGAAGAGCAGGGAGTTACCACATCACCTGTGCAGCAGCAAATGCTGTAAGCACTAAATAATAGTGAAAGGAGGCAGTTCAGTGCATGCAGTGCTGTAAGGTTCAGTACAAGAGAGCATGCTGTACAAAAGGAGACTGCAGTCTAAATGAGGAACTGTACAAAGAAGAACAATTAGAAGAGAGGAAGAAGGATGGACAAAGTAAGTTACCAAATTTCACTGTGGGTGGGACAGATACATCTTGCTATTTTCAGCTTCTAAATTAAATTGGCATCTTGTATTTAAAGACTATTAGGAATTACTGCAGGAGCTTCAGTCCTGGAAGGAGAACCAGGAGATTTTCAGTCTGGATAAGCTTTGTGGCACATGGCTTTAGGGGTATTAGAGGCCACAGGCTACAGAGAGCACATGAACAAGTGGCTGTGTCTAGCCTCAAGTCAAAGGAAGATGTCTTTTTTCCCATGTGCAGGAGGATTACCCTTGGAACTTGATGGCCAAAGGGAAATTTCTGGTCTGCACAAACTGCAAGGGGTGTGAAAGATGGAGGATTTATCTGGAATTTAGCAGAAGCAAAAAGTACTACCAAAGGCCTGACACACTGGTAACACAGTGAGAGGTGACTGTCCTTCATCTCACCTAACCAAACATGTCCCAAGGGCAAGCTAGGCTTCCCAAAGCTATGCCCATGCCACAGACAAAATGTTGAATGGTGTGGTGTTGCTGTCAGCATCATGGAATCAGCTTCTGAAAGGAGACCCCTATGCAGCAGCCTTGACTATGGTACCCAGGCTTTAGCATACTTCAGACTGAGTTTGTTTCTGTTGATCTCTCTTACAAATTTTATCATACACATATGCCATGTTTGTCAGGGTGTCTTACATGACAGAAATTTCTACCTCTGATGCATTGTACTCAACATTTTCAGGCATGTCATTTTGGGAAACTCATTCAAGACATTAGTCTGTTTCAATCTACAGGTAAATCCAGCCTGCTCCCCTTGTCCTTTTTTGTATAAAACCTTGCAGTACCATGTCTTGCTTGTTCTTGTGCAGAGGCAGATACAGACATAGAGGGCAACTTTACCTTCTGACCTGTATGATGAGGGCGTTCCCTGACTTTTTAAAATGAAATGAAGAAGTTTGAAGAGTGAATTACTGAAGTTAAACAACGGTGGCTATAGGCCTCGTCCTCCCATGCCTGGTTATTTAAGGAGGTGTTCCTTGTGACACACCAGTTTGTCACCATGGAGTAATCCAGTATCTCCCCTTTTCATGCTGCAGGGACAGCACTGGTACTTCTCCTTACTGCCTGGCTTTACCCCTCTCTCTCCCCATCAAAGAAAGGAAAGGCAAGTGGGAAACAATCCAGGAAGCAGGGGAAGACTCACTGTTTATAACCCTGCCCCTTATTTCCGTGTGGTCTGTAATGACTGGTGGAAGAGCCCCTGACTGTACCAGCTGGTCACAACCCATGGTGGATGAAGGCCTGACAGCATTGCCCAGACACTTGGAGGGGAAGGGTTGCAGAAGAAGGGCATGAGCTCACAGGGCAGACAGAATGAGGGTTGTCTCCCTGATCCTCATATTGCTTAGGACCATCCTGATCAATTCTCTTTTGTCAAATTCATCCTTGACTGAAGTCCATAACATCAAAAGTTATAAACGGACTCCCAGCACATCTGGCTCCATTTTAGATTGAGAATACAGGACTCTAAAAAGCCAATAAACCAAATATTTATTGTGAGGTCCTCAGACAGAAAAGCTTCTGCTCATCTCTTATTTTCTTTTATCCATTTCATTGGGAAATTAGTTTGAAAGCAAGACTTTACAGTGGTCGTTAGGACTTCCTAGAGTTTTAATTAATCAGAGTACTCACACACACCTGAGACCATAGAAGGGCTAGCTACTGCATTCCCAAGGGTCCATGCTTCCTCTTCAGTGCTCAGCCCCTATCTCTTCCTTCTACACTGGTTGCCCTTTGGTGAAACCACACAAACCCCAGGGCAGGAAGAGACAGAAAAGGTGGGGAACTTACCATGGTGAGGATGGGTTCAGCCACAGCAGGCTAGGAGATGGAGGTGGATGTCAAATTTGCTTAGAAATAAATATTCTGCTTGTAAATATTCTTCTTAGCCATTAGTCTCCTCTACTGTCACCTAGTGAAGGAATTAAAAATGTTTGGCAGCTGAGACCATTTGCTACAAAACATTTAAAAAATCAACAAGGCATCCCCAGAGCCAGCTCGAGCCTGTGACTATCACTAAGATCTTCCTGGCTTTGGAGTTGCTGCTGTCATTACTTCTAGTGGAATCTGGGAGCAGAATTAGGCTCTCTGACACTCCCCTCCCTAGAGCTCCCTGCTTCAGCAGGAGAGAGGCACAGAGAGACCCCAGGTGCCCTTTAGATCCCCACCACTTCTCCCCATCTCTCTGTTTTTCTGGGCACAAGCCCCCCGGCCAAAGCTCCCCCGCCACTACCCGTGTGTTCCCCAGCAGCATTAACTTATGCACACACCATTCACCAATTGTTCAGCTTTTTTTGTCAATGAAGGCACATTTTATGAATTAGAAGAGCACATGCCCCCTTGTGGCTTGACTTCGCTCCCTGCTCCACACCGCCAGCCCCCTCCGCACCCCGGCGGGGGGACTCGGGCACGGGGAGGCTTCGCTCGAACCTGCACAGAGGTTAAAAATAGCCCACGGCACCCGAGGAGATGGCCGGGGTGTTTGACGGATGAGCTGGAACGACAGCATGCAAAGAAACACAGAAAAGAAAAATAACGAAAAAAAAGAAGAAAAGAAAAAAAAGGAGTAGCTTGAGATGAATATATATTTCTACAGGGTTTTAAGAAGGGTTTAGCTAATTGAACCAAGCTGAAAAGTAAGGCAGCTGACACATATGCAAAGTGCCGTCCCCTGCTCATCCGTGGAGCAGGTACAGCACAGCAAATGGCTTCTGCCTGACCTATATGGCTCAGACACTCGCTAGAGAGCGTGAGTGGAGCTGATTCTTCACAGCCTTTTCTCTCCTCACCCCTTCCTGTCCCTAACACAGGATTTTCTGGGGTCGACTGCGGTAGCAGTTTAATCACAAGAATCAGTTTTACTGAGACCTGAAATGAATCCCATGACCTAATCCACAGAGGGTCCCCTGAGAGGATCCGGGCACAACACTTTGATTTAGGAAACACAAGATTAAAGACCAGAGGAGAAGAAGCAAGACTGGCAGTGCACAACCCACCCATGGATCTCATTTACAATCAGGGTCATATCCTGCAGTTGTTATTCATGGCAAAACCCAAGGAGACAGAAGCCAGAACAAACCTCCAAAAGCCAGCAAGAGCCCTGGCACCATAGGTTGTGGGATTGGTGTCTCTGGGATTGTGTCTTGGGTTAGGAACTAGGAATGCCAGAGATCCAATTCCAGCTATCATATCACTCCTTTCCTAGGCAAGTCTCTGCAAAATGAGGAATTAGTTCTCCACCTCCTGGGGGCTATGTGGCTGAATTATAGATGGTAGAAGGTGAAAAGCAATAAACAAGAAATCAACCAAATTGCTAGCATGAGGGAAGAACAGGTATTAATGTAATTACAAAAAATAAAATCTTTGTTTCTGCAAATGTGGGAAGGAGTGCTGTCTCATGGTTACTGGAGACAGGGAGAGGCTGCAATGCTGGCATGTGTGTGGCATGCACTTAGGGCAGTTTGGTCCCTACTTGCAGTTGCACGTTCTTTGGTCAAGGATTTCCTTGTTATTTTGGTGGGAGCATCTAGCACTGTGGTGCCCATGGGTGGTATTGTGAGGAGACAGGATGCTAGACATAACCACACAGACACACTTGTGCATGTGTGTATTTGCAACCCTTTTCAGTGTAACTATCCGTCTACATCATTAAAAATATTTTTGGATTGGTATCTTACCTTTGTATCTGTACACACAAAGACCTCGATCATGATTAGGGCTTCTGAGAATGGACATAATAAAAGTTTAAAAATACAAACAGTAGTGGGTGTTATGAATGACCTTTGTTTCCTCTGCCTTAGACAGAAAGCCTTGTTTTTCAGTAAGCCTTACACAGTCTTATATAGCTTGTGGGATGTTTTTGTTCATGCGACTGTCAGTTTAAAATACTTGTGTGGAATATTTCACTTGAATGCTTTCCACTTTCTTCTCTCGTACTTCGCATAAACCAAAACAAGTTCCTTCTCCTGAGTGAGCAGAGTGTCTTTAATACAAGCAATGGCAGCTAAACCTGAAATTGCTGTGTATTCTCCTTCCTAGGTCTTGGTTCAAAATATTCAGTCTAGCAAATAAAGTCCCTTCACACATGGGGAAAGCTAAGCCAGAAAACTAGATCTCTCCTTCCCCCACAGAAATGCAGAAGAAAGCAGCCTGCTAACTTACCTTTCTTGGGGTGAGAGCCAGCTCCTTTGTCTCTCAAAATGAGAAGGGGACTCAACACTTGGTGAAAAAATTGTCACCTGTTCACAGGACTAAATTACCAGGACTGCATCCTAAATTTCTCCAATATGCTTTTCAAAGGTAAAACACATAAGATTCTACCCAGGGGAGGGCCAAGATGCTTTTGTCTTACAAGATTTGGAGCTCCTGTTAGAAATATCTGGAGAGTTAGTGAAGACATCCTAAGGATACAATACAGCCCAAAACATCCTTGGATCTTCATGCAACAAGGACATCAATTCTGCTAACTTTGTTGTGTCACGCCCAGTGAGCCCCCATCAAAGTGATCTGATACAATGGGAGCTGCAGGTGATCAGGGCTACCTCCAAATGGCACTGGGAACCCCCACAACCACTGGTAGTTTGCTGGGGAGAGATCCAGTCCTGCTGTTGTGGCCACCACCACGCCCTAATGCAGTGCAGAGGGTACTTGCTCTTCCTCACCATATTTGCTCTGGTGTGGTCCAGGGACTTTGCCCCCTGTTTGGCTCACCTGGGGTGGCTGAGAGTCCTTGCCTACCTGTGCTGGGGAGGCTCTGAAGAGGAAAATTGCTTTTCCCTGTCCCAAGTCTCTGTCACACCTGGTGGTGCCTGAGAGGGAGAAGCTCTTCAGGTCTTTGCATTGATGCAGCCTTAAACAGAGAGTGGGAGGAAGATGGCTGGTGATGGGCTGCAGAGCTCTTTGTACTGACGTTATTTCTGCATGATAGAAATTATGAATCCAGGTGGTTTGTTCCTTTTGGACCCAGTGTTGGAAGAGTGGATGGTAAGAAAGCACCACATAAACCAGGCAAAGGTACAGGTACATAGGATAAACTGTCCTAGACATTACCGTGGTGTAAACCCCTGTGGGGTCAGAGCAGTCATACTGCCAGAGTTACTTGAGCCCACTGCAGCAGCCACAGCTGTATTTTGTATTTTACCTTCCCTCCTTTTCAGCTCCTTGCCACAGTGGGGATGTGACTGTTTGAGTCAGGCAGGGCAGGCAGCCTGCCGTGGCTTGGGAATGGAGGTGGGCAGGGGCACGAAGTGCCGGGGCCAGTGGTGGGGAAGGGGGCTGCGGCGGGGAGCATATCCTGCCCCTCAGCCAGGTAACTGCATTTGCCTTGGGGGTGTCCGGGTTTGTACCGGGCTTGTTTGGAGTTATTCGCCCCCCAGCACGCAGGGCTTACGTGCCTGTGCCTAAAAATAGAGCCGAGCTCGGCAGGCCCTCCGAGGCGGGAAGGAGGGCAGCGGCTGCCCCAGCGCGGCGTGCCGCAGGGGCGCGGAGGGGAGCGTGCCGCTGATGTAACCGCGTGTGTCCCGGCCAGGGCTGGGATGTGAGCTGGCTCCGTGCTGGGGCTGTGTGCGGGGCTCACGTGGAGCCACTCCCGCAAGGTGGTGGTGTGGGGGTGCGTGGGGGCATGAGGAGGCGGGGGGGCTGCCGGCGAGGCCACCCGGGCTCTGCCCCCCGCAGGGAGAACGGGGCGGGGGTGCGGCTAAGCCGAGCTGAATCCCCTTTAAAAATCTGCAGTTTGGTGCCTTACTGGGTTTTTATTTCTCTCTCCTGTTCCTCTCTCGCCCTGGAGTTCTGTAGTAGCCCTGAATTAGCATGTCACGTGTATGGCATGTGGAAATGAATCAGGGGCATGTGAGGAGGAGGAGGACGCCTGTGTCTGTGTTTGCATCCAAGGATCTCCTCTCACTCTGTGTTTGCGTAGGTGTCTAGCTCCCTTCTCCCTCCTCCCATCCCTGCCTGCCTCTCTCTCTCCCTGCCTCCCTCTCATCCCTCCATCTGGCCAGCCCAGCTCTCCCTGCCAGCTCAAGCAATACCTCAAGCAAAAACTGCAGCTTTTTCCCTGCACCCCGTTAGAAAAATAGGGTGGCCCTAGGCTCTGGACATGTACTCAGGGGAGAGCATGCACACACACACACACACACACACACACACTCCCAAATCAAGCTCTTTCCCATTCTCCACCTTCCCTGGATTTTTGCTCCTTAGTCAGCACCTCAAGCTCTGCAGACTGCACCAAGGGCAAGCTTATTATTGCTAACAACAACAGAACACAGCCTCAAATTGAGCCCCAGAGCTGCCTCTGTCAGTGGGTACACTGCTCTCACCCCCTTTTAGGGAACTGTCACCAGCACACGTCTTCAAATAAAGCCAGGCATGAATCAAATCCACCCACGAATGGGGAAGAGAAAATGTCCCCAGTGGGGCACGTGAAGCAGGCAGGATCCCCGGGGAGAGGGGCCAGGCATGGCAGGGGGAGCAGAGGCTCAGTGACAGCTGAGGGAGCTGGGGAGGAGGCACCGAGATCCTCTTGGGGGTTGCCAGACACATGCCATGGTTCTGCCTTGTCTGCTCCAGCCAAGGTCAGAGCTTGGCACCCCAAAAAAGGGTGATGCCTGGGAAGGGCTGGGGAGCACACTCTGCACTCAGTCCCCTGGGTCAATAGGACACATAAACCCAGAGTTCCCAGTCTCATTTATGACTCTCACTGGACTTGTTGCCCCCTCCCCTTGGGACAAATTCCTCTTTTTTTAGATTCTCCTGCTGTACCGGGTGAGATGGGATGTTTCTGCATCCCCCCACAAAGGCAGGTCTCACTCTGACCAGCTTCCAAATACTCTCCAAAGCAAAGGTTGCCTCAAGATGATTTCATTCAAAGCCCCCACAGTAACCAGGAAATAGCTACCTGACATCTCCCTCCTCAAATCTCTTCCATGACAGCTTCTGTCCCTTGTAAAGCACTGGACAAGCTCTCCTTGTCCACCTGCCCCCAGCTCCTCTTCACCTTGTATGCCGTGATTCCTCACTGCACACCTCCTCTGCTCTGCTCCCTGCCCCTCCTTGCCTTCCAGGCTTTCCCCTGCCCTCCTCTCCTTGCCCGGGGCCCTGTGCCCAGCCTTGCCCCGTGGACTGCCCTGTCTGTCCCCCCCGGGGGCTGCTGCTGCTGCTGGCAAGGTGCAGCCTAGTGTGGCGAGAGGCTATAAATAGCTCCTTAAGCTCCGCTCTCACTGACACCGTTTGGACAGAGGATGGAAAAATAAACAAAGGAAACTCCAGGCTCCAAGCAGCAGCTACATTCCTCATGCTAAATAATGTCAGATTTTCCTCCAAGGTGTGTGGGTAATATACAGATCGGCACTGGGGGGTGGGGGGGGGAGCAGGAATCAAAACAAATTATACACACCCAGTGCATGTCAATATTTTGGTCCCTCTCATTCTGCCCTGTAGTAGTTAAGCACACACAGATTGTCTATATTTAGAAAAGGGTATATTTTTAAATACTCTGAGATGGAGATTGTTTCCATTAATAATGATGGAGCACATTGGAGGAGGCAGACCTGGCGAGGAGCTGTCAAATGTTGCTTTAGTGACATATAGAGGCCTGAGAGATAAAGGACAGGGCAGGAGCAGAACAAATATTTTGAAATCAGTCAGTGATTACCCTGAAGTTTGCAGTTGTGTTGCTATTTTTACACAGGGGGCTGTTTGCACTGGGAGATTGTTCACAGTTCCCTGGTGCAGAGACTCAGACAGTGGAAGAGGAATTATATTATCAGGGGTTTATGTTATTTTGCGTGTTTTTTCCTTTTTTCTTTTTTTAATTGAGGACAGAGCATACACTGCAGCAGAAGGGTTCAGCTTAGAATGGACGAAAGAAGGGATGGACACAGAAAAAAAGTAGCATTTATTGCCCAATTTTAGGATGCTAACTCAGCCTCGCTTAGGAAGGGCAATGACTGCATTTTAACAAAATCCTTTTTTCCCCCCCTTCATCCTGTCATTCTCAAAATAGCCTCTCCCAGTCCCAGTATTCCTACAAGGATATGTGAATAGTGAATTTTCATATATGTTATGGGAGGAAGTAAACAACCAAATAAAATCTGCACCATAACATGTGAGGAGCTAGACATGCTGGGTATTAAAGAGGCTGCCCAAGGAGCTCAGGATGTGAAAAGAAAAAGAAAATAATAAAGACAAAAGGAAGAAACCTTTTGCACTTACTTTATAGCTGGGTAAATAGAAGTTGAGTGACTTACCCAAGAGATAGTCTGTGGCACTGCTGGGACACAAAGCCAGTTTTTCTGTCTTCATACGATCAAGAAGATGCTTCCATCTTTTTCTCCTAGATGTTTCTGCTTAGCTACTTCACAGGCAGGATGATTTACGAAAGCAGAAATCCCAGTAATCTTTGTATTACTCTCTCATGGAGGGACATGTACCAGTTGGAGCTGCCCTGCCCGTGGGGTGTCCAGCAGGGTGGGGGGAGGCAGCCCCAGCAAGGCCCTTCCATGTTGCTCAGTCTGGCTGTGGTGAGAGGGCCCCGGGGTTTGGGGTGGCAGCTGCCTGTGGTCACAGTGCTGCAGCTCAGCCCTGGGGCTGGTAGGGCTGCCCTGGGGGTTGTCCCTGCTCCTGTCCCTGCTCTAGCCCAAAGCTTCCTCACTCCTGGGGAGGAGAGGCCAGAGGAGGCTCCTGAGTAGCTCTTCAGATACTTAGTGCAGGGGCCTTTAGCTCTTCTCTCAGAGGGCTGTCCGGGGTATACTGGGGAAATCCACTCCTGAAGGGCCATGACCTGTCTCCTGTCTCCATCTCCTGGCCAGGGCTCAGCCCCTCTCCCTAGCCATGTCACATGGGCAAGGTCATCTTCCTCTGTAGCCTCCTATGACAAAGCTGGTCTTCACCAGCTATGGCAGTTACCTAACTTATCAGATCTGCACATGCAAATAATGGGTTTTTCTCCTGGGAAAACCAATTCATGCACCAAATCTTCCCCAAACTTGTACGCAGAGAGAATAGATATAACCTGATAGGTAAGAAAGCACTGGGACCAGATGTTCCTCAGGCTTTCTCTTGCTTCTGTCATGGCCTGACCCAGGTAAGTCATGTTCCCTGACCCAGTAGCATAGAGCAGGAGTAGCAGGGTAGTCACAGGGTGAGATTAATCAGTGACTTGTAAATGCTTCTAAACTCAGAAAAAATGAAAGTTAAGTGAGGGAAGATGCTGAGAAGTTTGGGAACGTGGGAGAGCTCCCAAGTAGAGTCTTTTTAAACCTGCTCTGCACACACACACCACACTGCTGGGAAAGGACAAAACCCTTCCCCAACTGGTTGTCACCAACATCAGGGTAAACCTCAAGCTGTCAGATGGCTTAAGAGGATCATGGTGGTTTTATGGTTTGTTATTTTTTATCTTGGAGTGTTCAACCCACATATTTGAGTTTTTCTCTCACAACTTTCTTACAAACAGATATAGTGAAAGGCAACAAACTGAGTTGCTGCCTTTCTCTAGAGGAAGAAGGGTGGATAGAGGTGGGCATTTCAGGCTAAGCCTACTACACTTGCTGAAAAAACTTCCCTTGAAATGTAAGTGTGGAGTTCAAATCTATCTTCAGCTAAACCTTTGAATGAAAAATAAGCCGACAGCCTCGTTCCGCCCATCTGATGCACAGGCGGCACACCCCACACACAGGAGCTTGGGATTTGGGGGAGAAGCAATGGAGGGATTCCCATTAAGGAAACCCCGCTCACTGTCTGCTCCGGTAAGATGCGGGGGAGGGCTCCTCTCCTTCTCAGCAATATGAACATGAGATCAGTTGCTTCATGGTTGTGTAACACCCTCACTCATTTGGGAATTCATGTGTTACTCCCATTTAGAGCCATTAAGAAAAACCCCCTCTTTTGGGGATTAGGGGCTAAGGACTGCTGCTGAGGAATGGTACCGGGCTTGCATTACCAACTGTTCATCTTGCACCTCATGGAAACTCTTCCTTCTTCTAGGTTTCCTCTCCAAGGGAAATAGCTGCTTCACCTGGGGCTGGAGGTGGGAGTGAGTTAGCAGAAATAGCTAATCCCGTGTGCTGTGACTACCTTGGGGAACTGGGGGCCACAACACGGGAACTTTAGTGCAGCATGGCTGTGATGTCAGCATGCTGCTAAAGAGTGATGTAGCATAGAACACCAGCCGTTTCTGGAAAACTCACTTGCCCTTCCAACCTCCCTCTAGTCTGCTCCTTGGCAACAGAGGATGAGACGGACCCTGGTTTTAAACTATGGCAGGTTACCAACCTCTGCAGTTGTGCTATAGTTGTATCTACACTATCACAGAATGGAAGGAATTTACTACAAGCTCCCTTCCCAAACCAAAATAGGCTCTTGCCTTCTCTTTCTGTTGTGATGGCTCACCAAGCTAATAGTGGCACAGACTGATGTCAGAGGGTTGTCACAGAGTGGCAGAGCTGGCGGGCACCTGGGTTGCTTTATCTAATCTATCCACCTAGCTGGAGCAGAGTCAGTAGTAACAAACATCATCCCTGATAGATGCCAATTCAACCTTTTTAAAGGCTTTGCCAATACCCTTTACACACAATATCCTTTTCACAGAGGACCTCTCTGTGCTGCAGACAGCAAGTGCAATGGTTCAGCACTGGCCACACTCATTCCTCCAAGTGGAGAACCTGGAGGATGGACCTGGCCAAGGTCCATGGTAACATCACATGAAGTGGACTGGACTGTTAAAACTGGCAGGTAGCAACCAACTCCTGTGTTAACCCAGAAACATTAAGCAAGCCTAGGTTAAGCCTGCACTGCAGAGCTGTGAGTCTTCTGAATAATAGAACTAGGAGAGGAGAGACATCATACCTTCTACTCCTTCCTTTGGAAACTCTTGGAATCATGAAAATGAAATGGGTTTAAAAAGAAATACAGCTATGGAAGACAGCACCAAGAAAGTCTTGCAATAGGAGGTTGAGGTATAGGATAACTCTTTGCTGAGCCCCAGGACTAGGATTTCTACTGGCCTTGGTGACAATAAGCCTCTAGCTGACAATGCAGGCTGCAGTTATGCTCTGATATAGCTACAGGGACAGTGGCACCATGCCAGCTAGGTGTTTTATTCATATTTTGCTACTCTTATAATAAAGATAAGCTCAAGTGACTCATATGTCACTGACCACATACTACACATTTAAAGTCATTGTCATGGATTTGATTTCTGGGGGCTAGGTTGTTGTTGGTTTTGTTCTTTATTTTTTTTTTAAGTTATTAATTCCTTTCCCTCTGCTCTCCTCAATTTAATTATGACCATGTAATCTGGAGATCTGTAAGGCTCTAGCATGAGGTCTCTGGCTATCAAGTTCCCATGTTCACAATTAGCAAATGGATACAAGAACAGCAGCACTGGAAGAAAGGGATTTTAACTTAAGATGCTTAAGAGGATCTGTGATCCTGTTGTCTCATCACTGACAGGAGGGCCATGGGTGAGGAAGGTTTTAGGTTTCAAGCCAAGATTCAGAAAACTTAAACCAGTATGAAAAGTCAGACTTTGTTGGACTGTCTAGAGATAGACATTAAGTGGAATTCCTAGGACATAGGAATTAGGAGCACTAAAGAGATTTTAAGCCACCCTCTGTAATGTTCAAGAAACATTGAACAACACTGATTGATGTCTGCTTGATCTTAACTGAGGAGTTCTCATTTCCTCTCAAATGTTAATGAATACTGACTTTTGAGCAACACAAGCCTGAAGTTACTGAGATTAATTTTTTTGCATTCTGATTATTGACAAATGCTTTCTCCCTCTTTTCTTACCCGTCTCATGCCATAATACACTCAGAAACATCTCACCTAAACTTTGCACTTGCTCCTAGACAGATTCTTGTAGAGGGCAAGGACCTTCAACACAATCAAGTGGAAGACAAGAGGCTTGGAAAAGTCCAGTTTGTCACCTACGGTGCTTCCCCCAGGACTTCTGCGCTCTATCAATGCGTGGAAAGCACAAGCATGTGAAACACAGGGCACACTGGTTAGCAACATCACCCAGAAACTTGCTAGCATGCTTTTGACTTCAGTATTGGTCCACCCTACTTTCCATGTCAGGTATGAAAAGTTATGTCTCATACCATGGTCCTGCAATACTAACTAGGAATCCTCAATATAGTTTTATCTTATTTTAGGATGAACTCAAAGTATAGATTCAGAATGGTATCATCCCAGAATTAAAAAAAGTAGATGTGGTGTTTTGGGAAAAGATTTCACTGAAGTGACTGGATAGAGCTCATGAACATTTTCCATTTCTAGAACAGATGTGCAGACATGAGGAATTCCCTGCTATAAATCCCTTCTTTCCAAGAACCCATTTCCCCCTTTTCTTCTGAGGGAAAATTTATATTTTTAGATTTTCTCAAAGTGCAGTAGAGTGTAAGCCAGCAAATATTTTACACTTGGCTTTCTCAGAGAAAACACCATACCTGTTATGACATACCTGTCTCCAAGGATCTTGCTTCTGTCACAGGATTTTCACTGCCATCTCTGGTGCTGTGGAGGCTCTTGCTTGTGTCCTGTTCTGTACCACAGTAATGGGTTATCGATGAAAGAGAGAGACAATCTCCACACCTCTCCCATACAAGCATCCCAAGATGCTGGCTGTGTCCAGTCACACCTGAAAGTAAAAAAAAAACCAAGAAAACTCAAAGTTTGCAGACTGTGGTGAGAAGAACAAGCGTATTTAGGCAATGCTATGCTTTAATTGTCATGGCTATGGAAAAATACTTCTACACTGGTTCTTGCTGCAGCCACAACTGAGCCCTTCTGTGGGCTGTATCCCTGCACAGGTGGTCTCATGGAGAGATTTTGAATTGCCCACAGGTGCAGGGAAAAAACATTGGAATAAAAGTATGTAATAGGTTGGGAAAAACATCAGATCTTCTTACTGTGCTTAAACATGGGACAGATGCAGCACCTAAAGCAAGTGATTTCTGTGTAATTCCCTCCTCAACGGTGATGCTCCATCATAGAATTGAAGGATAATGCAAATAGCCAAAAGCATGAATCCCCTGGTTGAGCTTGCTAAATGGCAATCTCCTCAAAAGGCAGGTGAGGGTCTGCAGGCTTGCAGGCTACATGTCACTCCACTCTGATGTGGTACCAAACATGACAAGAAGATGGAGGATGCTGTTGCACGTTTGATACTGCAGTGGTTTGGCACTGCAGGTTTGGGAAAAGGAGAAAACCTAGCTCTAAGATTAAAGTCAAAACTGAGAATCCCACCTCTTAATTTGTGTTCCAGGAATTATCTGTTAGGTGGCTTTACACAGAGTATTGAGCCTCACTGCCCCTCTTTTTGTAAGCAGGTTAGTGACACCAGCTGTCTCCTGGGGGTACCTGAGACTGAACGAAGCAGTGGCTGCAAAGGGCTTTAGGAACCTCAGTTAAGGGGTGAAGATAAGATAATATTAACTGGCTGGTAGTAGACATGCAATAGATGCTGTTCTGCATATTGACTACAGGAAAGCAGAGGGGAAAATGACTCTAAGAGCTTCTCCTTGTCATTTTCCTTTAGACTTCTAAAGCTGCCTGATTCTTGTTTCTGCTTCATGGGGAAAATTTTTTTTTTTTAATCTGTCATATAGGCAGAAAACTCCTGGACCAGGATTGTGAGGGGGTTTTTGGGTGGGGACAGCTGCAGCCAGGTACTAAGTCTGTACATTTTAATCTCCCTATCTGGCTGGATTAAATACACGTATAGCACTCAAAATGTGCTGCAAAGTAGAAGCTAGAAGGCTGGCTTTGTTGGGCAGGAGAGAGTTAATCCCTATGGGGTGCTCATGTACGTCAGAGCAGGTTCCTGTCTGTGCACTGCTCAGCTAGGATTGAGAGCTTTTGTTCCTTGTTGTTTTTCATGATTTCTTTGCATTTAATAGTGTTTGGATTTTTTTTTTTTAAATACCTTTTAAAGAGCATTTCAAGCAGGAAAATGGGGAGTAGTCTGAGAATCCTGTAGATTGCAATCCCCTATGTATCCTAAGATATTAAAAAACATCATAGACACAGGGAGGACCAGTCTCCACCACGGCTGTGGCTTCTGTACTTCAGCCTTTAGTGCCTGTGCCACACCCTGCGTGGGCAAGTTCCCAGTTCATCTCTCATAACCTGCCAGGGAGCTGAGCAGGGACTAACAAATGGTGGTGGGACTTGGGGTGGGGATGCTTGCACCACTTCTGCAGCCCTGCCCCTCTAGGTCTCCAAAAGGCAGCTATTCTCTGTCCCAGCAGGATTGGTGACCACCACATGAAAAGACACGATATTTTGCTCCCGGGTTCCAAGTAAAGTCCAGCTCGAAGCATGACTCTCCTGTTTGATTTTTGACTGAATTTAAAACAGTTTGGAAGAAAGTGGTGTCATTCTCCGAGCATGAATCCAGCCCAAAAGATTTGAAACTGAGAGAGCCTGAGGTGCTTTTTGTTGTGAGTTACAGACATTTCAGGGCAGATGCACTGCTGGATAATGTCTCTGCCCGCTCCGGAGGCAGAAAAGGTGAGCAGGGAACTCCCTGCCAATGGGCTGTCCCCTGGGCTCTGGGGAGACAGGCTGCTGTGAGAAGCTGGAGGACACGCAGAGGTGAGGCACTGAGCTGGTAAAAAAAGCTGGGGAGGGTGATCTGGAAAGCAACGATCGTGAGCTTCGTGAAATAGATGAAGATCAGCCCAGCTGTGACTGAAGTTTTGGCCAAAACAACAACCCACAGTGAAAGGCGAGGGAATCGCACACTGCAGCCCGAAGGGCGGATCGGCGTGAGGCTGCACAAAGGATCATTCCGTGGGCTGGGAGGATCGCCCGGGGAAACCTTCCATGGGCAAACCCTACCCTTGCAGAATCTAGAGCTGAAGAGAATAAACCCCTCAGAAGTGCAGTGCTGGACTCCCCCCGCCCCGGAGGGGATCGCCTGTAACAGCGCGCCGCCTCCTCCTTTCCGCCCCCGGCACCCGCATCCCCCGGGTTCCAGACCGTGTGGGCGGCAGGGACGGTCCCCCCCGGCCTCCCTCGGGGCCGCTCGCTGGGCGGGGAGGCGGGGGCAGGGGGAGGCTTCCCCGCAGCCAGGGCTGTCCCGGAGCCGGGCTGCGGGGCGAAGGGCGGGCGGCCCCAAGCAGGGGGGTTCAGGAACGCCCCCGCAAAACCTGGCGCTCCCACGGAGCTACCACGGGGGTTTCCGCCCAAAAAAAACCCCAGAACACATCAGCCCCCTGCCCCCTCATCCGCCCCGCAAGGGCGAACCCGGGCCGAGGCGGGAATCCCGCGGCCGCACCTCGGGCACGGA
>VZTB01011440.1:0-63762 GCA_013397245.1 Thryothorus ludovicianus | reverse complement strand
CGCCGCCCACGGCCTGCCCCGGGCTGCGGCGGGAGCGGCTTTCGTCCCTGGGGCCAAAGGGGCCGGATCCCCCTTCCCCGGGCGGGGACAGGCCGGGACATCTGCGGCACGGACATCCCCTTCCCCTTCCAGCGCGGAAAACTCCTGCCCAGGCCGTTAGTTCAGGCCGAAGCTGGGGTACTGGGGGATCAGCGCTACCCTCGGCGCGTTCCTCAGCGTCCGTCGCACTGGCAAAGCCTGGCCGGGAAAGCAATACAGGGGACAGACAGAGGGCTGCCACGAACCAGCAGAGAGGGCTCAATACGGGACCCTTTGGAGGGCAGGAAGGGCGCTGCGGGTGTACCTAGGAGGCTCCAGCCCTGCAGGTGTGTGGGCACAAAACTGCACTGCCGGGGGGTCACAGGGCCAAAGCTGGCGCACAGAGAAAGGCAGAGCAAAAACTGGGCCCAGCAAAAGTGATTCTGTCAATGAAGGCCAAGATTGTGGTGGCAGAGGAGGAGAACAGGTAGCATGACTACGGCTCAACAAACCTGGTGTGCCCAGACTGGCAAAGAGCTGCAAGACCCCCACTGACTCCCCCCAAGAAGGTGCTGTGGGATGGGGTAGGAGAGGTGTACTGGGACAGGACAATCTTACCTGCTCCTAGTAGGATAGATCATCCATCCAAGTCCAAATACATCCAGAGAGGAGGCAATACTAATTTTGTCCTTGGCCACTTCTCATCTTTGCTTCAGCTGCCCATTCATTAACTTGGAGGAAGAGAGAATAAGGCATAACAATGCTGGAGTGCTTCAGTATCAGTGACAGCAGTTTTCCCGGCATGGAGACAGACAGAAGCACGGCAAAGGGGAGGGAGGTGGTGGGCATCGCCCCACCACCACTGCTCACCCCACTACCCACTCCTCATTCCCTCTGACGTTACCTCTAGGAGAGGAGCAGAAACAGCTGGAGGGGGCTGCGAAAGGGAGCAGACAGCGAGGCTGGCTCTCAGCCCCCAGGTGCTCTTCCCTCTTCTTCCTCCCACTCCTCCCACTTTCCTCCAGCTGCTGGTGCTGCTCTTTCCTCCCACACAGCAGCTCTAAGAGGCTGGAGGAGACAGTAAGGAACAAGGGAAGCACTTACGAGCTGACAGATGCCACTGCCTGGTTTCTTTCCAGAGCCCCATCTTCCTTCGACCTTCACTGTCTCCTCCATTTGCTCCAAGTTGGCAGCAGCACTCACAGAGGTGGCCGAGCTGCACAATGTGGATGAAGTGGGGCACAGACAAATGTGGGTGCCTGGGAACTAAAGCTGGTTACTGAAGCTCTGGGAAAAAGTCACTTTGCTGCAAATAAGGGAGGATTAATGTGAACAAAAAAAAAAAAAAGTAAAGAAAAAGTAAAGCTCATGGGTTCTCCCCTCTGGCCAAGCCATGCCACCCAGGATCCATTTTCCTGGAGACCTTGTGAGTAGCGTGCAAGAAAGTCTCTGAGATGGTTGCTGGTGACACTTTGAAGTGAAAGAGTCATAGGGATGAATTAATTTCCATTTTATCTGCTGTGACCTTGCTGTTCTTTCTAGTAATACCAACTTTAAATAAATATTGTGAATTCATTCACACTTCGCCTTCCCCTCTCAAACTTCCTAGAGTCATCCTGACAATATTAGAGGGTCTTGTTCTTCTTCACTGACTTGAAGGGTTGTGTTCTGAACAAAGAAATCACAGTAACCTGATAAGCTAGGACATGCTATCCAGACTGAAAGAACTACAACTGCCATACAGTCAGTCAAAAATATATAAAAAAAAAAAGCTCAGGGCTAAGCCAATAAACAAAAAGATGGAAAGAAAATAAAAGCCCTGTTCCTGGATTCACACAGGTGATGGAATGGGCAGGCTTTACTCCTCTGCCCAGCACTGAGGAAGGCTGAAACTACAGGCAAATAGAAGGGGCTTGTCTTACCTTCTCTTCTGAAGAGTTTCTAAAGGAACTTCCACCCATTTGGGTTTTTTCCTTATTTTTGTCTCTTGCAGGTCCTCCAACTGAAGAAAGCAAACCTTGCCTATACTAAAATACACCAAATTGTTTGTTCTTCTGGTTAAAATGTCTTTGAAACATTTTAGGAGAAAGTGTTTCATAAGAAACACTCTAGGCTTCTAAAGGCACAGAATATCCTGTTTATGAAAAGGGACAGAGGGTTCTGTCAGGGTACCAGAAGCAGTGATCTGATCTGATCTGCTCCTGAGGAAATGCTGTCACTTGGGTTGCAGCCACCCAATTTTCTAAGAGCTTTTAGTGACTCTCCTGCTAAGGTTGGTTATTGTATGCAGGTGTAGGGGGGGTGTTGCTATAGATAGTCAAAGGAAGGCCCATGTAAACTCACAGTGACAAGGATAAGGACTCGTGTAGAGCTCTTGCAACCTCATGTGCTGACTAAGCTGCTCCAAATAATTAAAATTGCCCTATGATGACAGTCAGGAATTAATTAAGTAAGGTTTGGAAGATCATTCAATTCACCTCTCTCAGATCACTGAAAAAGACTGTAAGGCACTACTGTAATCAAGAGATAACACAGATTAAATAGATTTTAGACCCAATTCTCATTATGGCAGTCTAGAACTAGTTCAGTGACCGAGGTAGGGTACCTCATGTACTTTTTGTTGTGCAAATGTGTGCATCCAGCCATGCTTAGGGACATGCACACCCTGCCATCATCCCATCCACTTGCACAGAAAACTGCACACAGGCAGGCAGGTCCCTGTGTCACACAAGGCCCAGAACTCACTATTTGCAGGTCCCAAAGAAAGAGGACAAGAGTGAGTGGGCCAGATGCCTCTCTGTGTAGAACTGGCCACCCTGATGTTAGCACCTCAGTTACTGGAATCACATCCTGACCTTTCTTTTCCAGAGGTAACTTCAATCTAGGCTGAGAAGGCAGAAAAAAATGCAGGTTACGGATGCTGTAGAGTCTTCTTATAAAAAATCTTAAAATTGCTTTAAAGCAAGTATTCTACCCTTCCAAAAGAATGCAGTAAGCTAAAAGCCAAGCTGAGTCTGGTCAGGCTTCAGTTTAGTCAGGAAGGCGTGTCTTAGATAAGCATGTCACAGAAAAGGTGAGGGAGAAAAGCTGTTAATGATCATTTATAATACAAGAAGAAGCAGGCTCAAAAAGAACAGATACTTCTTCACTGGAAACTCTGGAACTCCTGGCTGTAGGTGACCATGGGAGCTTTTGTTCCAGTGCTCACAGGATGTTTCTGCACTTATGCTTGTTCCTCGGCCAAGGAGTCCGAGCAGCTGTGGCCCTCCAAACTCCACGGACATACTGACCCTGCAGGATGCACATCAATGCCAGCTGCCCCTCTGTCTGCAATGCCTTTGCAGCATTGACACGGCTTCTCAGATGTCCTTCTCCTTGTTTTCTGATGTCTCCACACAGCCAGAAGGAACCATCCACTCAGGCCTCGGCTTTGTCCTTTTTACCTTGTCTAGTTCTGCCACCAGAAAGTCTCTGATACTACAGAAAGCAGGACCCTTGTCTTCGTTGCTTCTTCTACCTGAAGCTTCCTCTCCCTTCTTCAAAAATCTCACCCCCAAAGCCTGGTTTCTTTTCTGTTTTCACAGAGAAAACATTTTCCACATTAGCTCCTAGAATAGTAGTGGGTTAAGACTGGCTCCTCCATCCATTTAATTTGTTTGGATTGCATCTGCCCACAAGTTAGTGTCCCTTAACAACTTTTAGATATCAATTCTTTTCTCCTCAGCATATGGATCACAAGACAGGGTATAGCAAAATGCACTCCTAAGACATAATAGTAACTCATGCTTATCATACTGTAATCTGTAATAGCTGCAGCTCTGGGAAATAATTTAAAAAAACCCAAACAAACCAAGAGTAGAATTAGACTGTTGGAGAGAGAGGACACAATTTGATTTAGATCAACAAGCAGAACAGGCAAAAATTTTCCATTGAATTGTAGTAGAATGATGATCATTGATTTGTCAGAGTATTATTCTCAGAGATACGTGGATGGCTTGGATTTTAAAACCAACAGTGGTGTCACCATAGAGGGACTGTGGCCAGGTTTGACTCAATAGCTGTCTGATCCCTGGTGACACCAGTAACCACTGAAATTCTTCTGTGGGCCAAAGGCTGTACACCCTTCAGAGCAGAGATTGGCTCTTCTGTGAAGTATCTGGCATGCCATAGGCACAAATAAACATGCACAGCAATACTCTGTTAGACTAAAAACCCAAATCTGAAGGACTGAAAATGGAAGGAGAAGCCTGAAACCAGATTAAAGAAAAAAAATAAATCAAAACACCTGCATTAAGAAAATGCCCTGTGATTATAAATATCACAAAACTAATTCCTGCTCACCTGTATTATAAACCATTCCTTCTGTGGCACTGTTGTTGACTACTGAACTTGAATACTATTTTATTTTTGCTCTGGAACCTAGAAGTAGATCATTAGGTTTAAAAGCTTAAAAAAAACAGCTACTTGCAAAAGTTTGAGGGAATGCTTTTTAAAATATTTTTAAGTCACCCTTATCAAAATACTGCTCCTAATCAATCCTGAGCTTTTCAACACTTAAAAATGAAAAAAGCTTAAAGTGCAAGAATTCTCTTCCTTAATTCAGATTGCCACTTTCTTTGTGTGGAATATATGTTGTACCACTCTTGTGCAGATTCCCTAAAAATGGTAGTGAAAACAAATTGCCTTTAAACTCACTGCCTATCCTTTGTGGTAGTCATTTGCACAATTTTCTGTTGGCTCTCACAGATGACCAGCCATTGGACTTCAGCAAGATGACCACAAATTGATAGGAAAGCTTCATAAGCCTCAGTGTTCACAGACTCAAATTGTTTTGTTTAAATAAATACTAGCACACCTGAGCACATTCAGCAAATCAAGAGTAAAAATAAACTCAACAAAACCAACCCCACCTGACAAAGCCTTCTCTTGGGAGATGTTTCTTTTAAGAGAGTCTCATTGACTTGAATGTGGCCAGCTGGTCCTCTAAGAATCAAGACAACCTGCAGCACTCCAGAAGGACATATCCAAGTAATGCTTGAGATGGGAGGATCACCTGAACTTGCCAAACAACATCCAGTAGCTCTGGAGAAGAGGAGCTTGTGTTTTTCTGAATACCCAGGCAAGTTCTTCTAAAGCATTTTCACTCTTTCAGTGCTGATACAGATTATTAAACTTGGCCGATTCCCTGTTTCATAGGTTGTTTTTAATTTGGGTTGCTACTATTTGTAATCTCTGACATTACAACTGTTTCTCACACAAATTCATAAACAGCAATAATTTCTGTTCCAACCACCCCCAATATGTTCCAAAAAGACATCAGACAGTGTGTGGGAGGGAGAGGTACAGCAGAGAGGAAAACGTGTTGCCTAAAGTCATCCAGGAGGATGGCAACAAGGGTAGGAACACTACTGACCTGGGTCCAAATCCGGGGATTCCTAAACTGGTACCCAGAAAAGTTAATGGCAGCTACTGCAAATTGTAGGAAGCAAAAGCATCACAACATGGCAACAGAACGAATAGGCACCTTCAGCTATACCATACCATTCTTAGGGAGAGGTTGTGGGTTTGTTGCTTGTTTTTAATCTTTTTCCTTTGAGAGGGAAAGAGAGAGGGTTATAGAGTGGGGAAAGAAGGTAGTGAGCTGCATCAGAAAACTTTTCTGATGGTCATTTTCTGCCATAGGTGATTCAAAGTGTCTACAGGTGATCTCAGTCTCCACTGCATTTTAAAACCTCTTGTTTGAATGTGATCCTAAGGTCACACTTGATACCAATATGGTATTTCAGTGTTTCCTTTTTTTGTATGGCATCAGTTCAGTCCTGACCAGTACAACTTAGGCACCAACAGTGAATCAAATCCAACCACCTTATAGATAGAAGTGTCTGATTCTTTTCCTGTACGATTTTCCCTCAAAAATCCCTGAATGTCAGGAGCTTTAGAGGCTATCTGTGAGGATGTGAGGATTTTAAGGATGCTATCTGTGAACAAATGGAGACTTTTTTTCCCCATTTGTATTTCATTTCTGGATACGCTCTGAAAACAGCAGAGAAAACCCCCTTTTTTGGACAAGAGAGGATTTTGCCAATTACCTATGGTTATGTCATCCCTAAATCAGACTACTTTGGTGATATGTTAAGCAGAGCCAGTCAATGTGAAATGAGTTACCAAGCCTCATTATTAGAAATCATATTGAAGTTCAGTTTGTCAAAGGTATCTCAACAGTCAGTGGAAAGGAACAGGCAGTTAGAACAGGCAATTTGTCACGCTCTACAACAGGGAGGGTAGATCATCCACTCAAGATAATAATCTTTTCCATTTATGAGTGACAGGGCCCAGACAACCATCTTACCTTATTTTGAAATAACTTAAGTGGAAGGAGATGCAGGTACTCTCTACATAGGTAACTTACCTGCAGAGTCACACCTTTGCTCTTAAAAACTCAGTGGCCTCTGTTTCAGCATATTGCCCAACTTGTTTTCTGTTCATAGGACCAGCATAATTAATTGATTAACATTTAAACAGTCAAACCACCGAAACCCATCACTTCTTGGCATTTATACAGAAGGGTCAAAAGCATGGAAATGAGAGTGTTCCATTAGCCTTCTCCAAGGGCAGAAGCCAGCATTCCCCAGCATTCACCAGTGGGTGAAATCTTAATGACACACACTGTTGCTAGCATTAGGTCAAGTTTATGCTCTCAAGTAGATCTTTTCACTTCCCTGCTTCAGTTGGATTGACTGCTTGTGCAGTACACATCCAGGAATGACCTAAAATTTCAGAAAATATAGTTAAAGGGGAAGCATAGGCTATTTTAAAATTTGCTGTATGGCAGAGAGAGCACACAGTAGCCAAGTAGCAAACGAACATCTGTACATTGCAATTTTCTGGGACTAAGGCGGTACACATTTAAGTACTTACCCAAGATTCAGAAGAAAAACCCCATTGTCAGACTACTGCAGTTTTCAAGAACCATTTCTAATGGGCAAATTCTCTGAAAATGCAAAGATAGCAAGAACAGCAACGTCCTGCTACCTCCTTGCTGCCAATTTACAGTATGACCACACACAAACTTAGTCTTCCTACATTTTGCTTGACGTCTGTGAACAGTGCATCTTGCTGCATTTTATAAAGAAACAAATTAGTAAACACTGCAGTAAGCAAAATGTAAGATGATGTATTAATGACCAATGTCAAGCACACACCAATACTGACTATGAGCATAATCCTTGCTGATCCAGAAAAGGTCTGTTTTAATTCCATCTTTTGTCAAAGTCATGGATGACCACGTGTGCTCCACATATTGTTGCTCTAGGTTCTCAAGGACCAGCCTTACTCTTCTCACTCAAATCCCAGCATCTCCCATCAGCAGTGAGACAGATGCAGTAGAAAAGAGCTCAGCACACGGTAACCACTTGATTTAACCATGTGACACATTAGGAAACCAAGTTGTAAGGTACATGATCTGTATCAAGCTAAGTTTTTGCACACTACATATTAAAACTAGTACATGAAACAGAAGATTTTCCAAAGGTATTTAAGTGACTGCCAACTATTTATCAACCACTATAAAAGTGAAGCAGATGAGTTAACAAAACTGAATAAAAGCAGCCACTCTGCACATTAATTCAAGGAAAAGTCTTTGCTCTCTTTTTCTAGATCATATGGAAATTCTTTCCTTTTACCTGCACCTGCTTTGCTATTTTTCCCTCCCACAGCTCTATGTGAGAAATCTCAGTAATTCATTATCCCAGTCCATGATCCCAGTGGTGGTATTAGACCTTTCAAGAAGTGGTCTTTCTCTTGGAGTTTATACAGAGACACAGCAGCTATGCCTGTCTCCAGCCAACAACTTTCAGCCTTCCAGTAGTCTTGAGAAGAGGGAAGAGAGTAAAATCTGACATGCTGTTGACTCTGTTGACAAAAATTTAACATGTTCACCCATTTTTAATAAAAATCTACCCAAGAGTAGCACTTGCTCAAACCTCTGTCAGGCTTCCTAGTTAAATGGAAATTACTTGAAATAAAACAGAGGTAAAATTTGCATTAGAACTGCTAATCTTCAGTCATATATATAAATATCCTTTTATGAAGTAGTAAGTTTCAGCATTATAAAAATTACACCCATGTCATAGTTTCTACCACTGCCATACCTACTCTTAACTTGCATCAACGAGACAGAAAAAATATTGAGGGAGAAAAAACACCAGTTAAGTTCATAAGGATTGTTAGTTCTTTAAAAAGAATCACTAAGAAGCATGTTTAACACTAGAAGATGCAGAGTGGGTTATGTAACAGCTGAGTTAGTTAACTTTTCCTTATTTCCTTCTGCCACAAACAGAGTCAAACACAGGAATTTCCCAAGGGTACACATGAAATCATTGGCTGATCAGGAGTGCCAAAGGCTTTCCTGGCTCCCAGCTCAGTCTGCTCCCAAGGAAAGGCTGGAGCTCCTCCAGCCTAACCCGGACTCTTGCAAGTGGCGCGTGACACACACAGTACAGGAGAAGCTCTGAGTTGTTCATAAACAATTTATTTTATTTCAAATATGTGCCCTTTTTGATTCTGGAGAATCATGTCCTCCACCAACCAAAGACAAAACTGATTTGGAAATCTTCCACCTGACTTTTTGCTGTTGATACCTTGACACCATGTCCCTCCTCCTCCTTGGCAGCGGAAAGTATGGCTCAGGGTGAGCATAAACTTGCACCTTATTCCAAAACGGCTAGAAATACAGTGAACAAAGAATTAGTAAATCAACCACTCAGGGAGGCAGAGGGCTATGAATATACAGACAAATAGAAAACATCTTATTGGGATTTTTACCAATTTGTTTTTTCTGCAAGTATGATTGAAAACTACTTTGACTTTAGGATCCTGCTGTTCCCTCCTCCTCCTCCTTCCCCAACAGAACTGAAGAATTCCAAAAATGCTTCATGTTTCTCATGTTTTTTAATCAATATTTAAAAGTCTGTTCCTCTCCTTCCAAAAAAGCAGGTAATGTGGTATGGAGTGAACAAGACTGGCCAAAGCATGAGTTTCACATGGATGAATTGCTGATTATCTCTTCTTACTATTTGGTACGGTTGTGTGCTTTGCATTTCCAGTGGCTTAGATTATAAGACATGAAGCAAGTTATTTTGGATGCTGATGCCAATCTGAGCATTATGGAAAAACTAACAGTGCCTAGGTCCTGTTACAGGTGGTCATGGACTCATGGAAGTTCCTTGGTTTAATATTTACACGGATGTTTTAAAATTATGGACTGTGAAATATATTTTCCAAAGATGCTCCTCCTATTTTGACAAAAAATAATAAAAGAACCCTTGATCCAAAACCCATCTCTTTTTAACAGTCTTGTTAAAAATTTCAATTCATCAATTTATCTTAGCACACGTAAGAGCAGAATAGAGAATAATGACAATTTTAAAAAAGAGGAAGATGCTGGTCTCTACGGCGAGCGCCGCTCTTTTTTCAGAAGTAAGTGACACTGGATGGTGCGGATTCGATTCTTCGCTGGGGCAAACTCGGGCTGAAGCTTTAGTGTTGACTCGTACCATTTCATGGCCTTTTCAAACTCCTCCTGTGAACAGGCCAGAGTGCAGAGAGTCAGATTCTGAAAACAGGGAAAACATTCTCTATACCTATCCCATCCCAACCAGTTGTGCAGCACGATATGCATAAAAGTAAATGAACCAATCCTTGTGATTTAGGATTGTTTTTCCTTCTCCCACAAAAAACTGGTATTTTCTTGGGCTAATGACTCAATTCTGCATAATCCATGGAAAGGAGTCAAGTTATTGCTGAGAATTATTGACCAATGTTCTCGCCTTTTCTTTTTAATAGTACACCTCTTACTGTGTACTGTTTAATAGTACTCTTACTGTGAAAGTAACTTTTAAAAACAGATTTCAGTCAGAATTTGGGTATGTCAAAGCTTTAAAATAATTGACAATGCAAAACCATCAACTTTTCTGAAAAGCTAAATTTTTTAGAAACAACCTGAAATTATTTTTAAAAGATTACTCAATAAAAAGAGTAAAAACTGAACAAAAACCCCCCAAAATTTAAAGAGCATACAACAGCTAGACAATTTCAATTGATAAGCTGGACTCCAGGCTGGTAGTTAGAAGCATTCATGTGGAAATAGCATCTATTTTTGTATAGCTGAAATCTCATTACCTATGCCACCCTGCTTTTTTACTAACTAGGAAAGCATGCCAACATCTGATAGTGTATTAGAGGAAAGATGAAGAAGAAAGGATCCAAAACATTCTGGGGTTTTCAGTTTCATCACTTATTTTTTTTTCTCTTAAGTTCCTTTTCTCAGTAACTTTAGTTATATAGTAGAGATTATATGAATTTCTGGCCGTATCATAAAGACTAACTAGATCAACAAGTTGTAAATCTTGATTTTTTAAAAAAAGGTCTATTTTAATAGTATATATAGACAATATGAAGAAATGTGAGTTCAATCTTCAAATTATGTTGGGCATTCATAATCCAGATATTGAAAATGATTGTGTTTGTTCACTACAACTGCAGCTTAGGTTTTACTTATTATTCCAAGCTTAGCTCTTCAAGACAGAGACCAAATTCATCATTAATTTTCCAATATTATAAAAAAATCCTGTATTTAGATGGGTGGACAACCCAAATTACCAATTGTTTGTGTACTGTCTTTACAAAGCTTTGCACACAGCATTCTTAAGCCACCTTAATAAAAATGCTGACCTTAAAGTACTAAATGAGAAATAGGGAGTAAAATAAGTAATAAAAGCTTTGTCTTTCTAAAGATACTTTTTCATGATCATACCCCCATTTCTTGAATAACGCTTCTTCAAAATTATTTTTGAAGAAAATTTTGTGCTGGGCAACAGCACACTCACCATTGCTACATAGACGTTAGCCAGGGTGAAGTGATTCACCACAAAGTGCGGCGCTATTTCCACTGCCATGGTCGCCACGATGATGGCATCGTTCCAGAGCCTGGCGTTGTGGAAGATGTTTGCTAGGCTTATTAGTGGTACATCCTGGAGGAGACAAGCAAGCAACAAGCAGTTAATTTTCATTGCAATTGTCTCAGGATCAGCAAGAACAACAGAAGAATCATCTGGTTCCTACCCACTTCCTTCTCTTTTGATGTTGAGGGTATAGATCCAGACCTATTTTAATATAAAACTGCATTTGAGTCTGAGTTACAAACAAAAAAACTTCACATCCATATCCTCTCACAATAGTGACAAACAGTACTCTTAGACAGAAAAGACAACTCAAAAATTAACTCACTTAAATGTATGTACATTTAGTTTTTAGAAGCTTTTGCATTATTTTTCTCCTCAAAGATGAGGTGCGCTCTTTAGAGACAAGAGAAGCTGCTTTGTTTGAATATCCTCCTTCAGCTCTTGCATAAAAGGAAAGGGAATATGAACAAAGGGGATAGCAGGGAAGTGAAAACATGGTCTAACCATTAGTGCAACAGATGCAGCATTTTTTGTCCTGCCTCTGCCACAGAATTGTTATTCTGATGCTGAGTAATAGCTATAAATAACATTTTCTCAGCTAGACACTGATGGTATGTTCTTTATTTCCTGGATTTCCAGACTGTGACCTTGTCTGACTGAAAAAACTGTAGAGCTCTGGCAGCCATAACAAACTCTGGGAGCTGGGCCTCACACCTTCAAAGCACAAAATACAGCTTAGTACTAACGCTTAGGTGCCTTCAACAGGACAATAAAAAATTCTGGATGCATATGATACCCGATTCATGACCTTCATATGTCCAGGAATACCTGCGCTGGACAAGTTATTCATGTTTGCAAAGCAGATACTATGGCAGTCAGAACACAAGAGAAGATCACAGGAAAATTTATTATCTTTTATTTGCATGAGAAAAGTAAAGAGAAAGTAGCTAAAGTGCATAAAAGCAAAAAGGAGGATAAACCAAAATACACAAAATAGCTTTTAATTCAGTGCTAACTCGGAGTAAACATTGCAGTTCTATCTTTACAGACAAGATCCAGAGCTTTCTCTGGAGGTAGCTTCAATATAGAGGACAAAAAAGAGGCACAAATTCAGAGTCATACCATCTGAGACAACATTTTACCACACTTCTAAAAAACACCACTACTCCACCATAATCCTGCCAAACTGCAGTTTCCAATCCATAGTCTGACCCTTACAAATCACACAGCTAAAGACTCCTTACCTGAGGAAACAATTACATAGAAAGACAGGAAAATAAGCAAAAACTGGATGTGTTTGGTCTTGGTTCCAATCTTGTTTTAAGTGGATAATGCAAAGAAACAGAACTATAGGAAACATACAAAGGATGTGCAATGAGGATGTGCCCTTCTTAACTGAGGCATTTCTGCTGTTAATGGCTAAATCCTCCTAATATTATCCTGGATAATTGTCTCTCAATTTTCAGAGAAAGGTTGAAGATGGGAGATTCCAGTGGAGTTTACATTTTTCCATGCTGCACAATTCATTGCTCAGGTCCCAAAGAAAAATCTGCTATGTTAAATAAAGAGCCTATACTGCTTTTATCAATTTTGAAGGGGGAGCTTGGTGTTTAAGAGCAGACATTACAATGCTCAGCACAGCACCTGGCAAGGTAAAGGGTACAGAGCACTTCAGCCAACTGAAACACTACAGAGAAGGCTGTGTCCAAAGTACTGCTTTTTTTCTTGAGCAAGGAACTGCTGCACAAAGTCAAGGACTAGTGTACAAGTGAGATTCACAGCTCAAATGCTTAAGATTCAAGCATTTAAGTAATTCCTTTAGATAAACACCTCCCACCCTCTCTAAATGCACAACCAGAAGACATACTCCCCTCTCTAAAGGCACAACCAGAAAACATATCTCCCACATCTTAGCTTAGAAGACCTGTCCAGACAAAGGCTGATGAAGACTCAAAGCCCTAACTAACAAGAGGAAGTTCAGGTCCGGGATGCCCAGAGAGATGTCACACTCACTGAACTGCAGAAAATTCCACTGAACCTTTTCTGCAGTTATCTTTCTTTTTTAAGAAACAGTCCATACTAAACAAACTGTAGAAGTCTTGATTTCACCTCAACTAGCTAACACCTAATACACTACAGACACCTGATCGAGTTAGCCTTAACAACCGCCTGTGAAAGCTCTGCTGTGACAAGTAAAACGTTTTTTCATCTGAGTAGTGGGCACACACAGGTACAAACCTTCATGTGATGGGGGGCATAGTGCAATGCTTGCCGTAAACAATCAATTGCCTTCTTTCCTTGGCCTTTCACCCGCCAGTAAAGAGCTGCCATGCTAGAGAGGACCCATGAAGTCTGATTCTGGCAAAAGAAGAACACAAAAAACTGTCATGTAAACACCAGTAGTGAATACTCTTCCTATCTTTCACTCTTCCAATTTATTTGATATACTGAGGTAGAGAATGTTACACTCAAAAAGAGCATTAAACTATTTAAAAGCAGCAAAAAGTTTCTGACAACATATATGCAATAGTCAGGTAAATGAGACTGCCAAATGAAACAAATTCCAAATGCAACATCATTTCCTTAGGAAAAGAATAGCAGTTAAATAGCTTTCAACAGCAACAACAGTTTCAGCAGCCACAACAGCTTCTAACCAGCTCTCTGATGCTGAGCGTCTCTTTGTGCACACACATTACCCAACATGAAGGAAAAAACTTAGCTAAATTAGCTGATGGGACTTGTAGGCTCCCTGCAGTCACTGGAAAGAGAAAGGATGCCCTGGGATGCAGCTCAGTCCAGAAGCCTGCCAAAGCCCAGCCTCTGGCTGGCTGATTCCCATGCCCTGTGTTACAAAGGAAAACACTGAGAATTCTGCTTCTAATCTCTGCACTACATATTCAGCTTATTTGGGTAAATTTTGGTGTCTGCAGGGGAAACTAGCATGTAAGAGAAAATGTCAGTATACATCTAAAGTGAAAAGAAACTAAGACTTGTAACATGAGGATAAGAATAATGTCTTTACTTTAAGGGCATGGACAAAGCTAAATTAGTTTTACTTTCAAAGCAAATTAAGTACCTCAGACAGCTTTTGGTCCAACAGGCTAGGGGCACAATCTGCTTTCACTGAGCCCCCTTTTCTACAGTAGTTTGGGATATTGTCCCTTCTACCTGTAAATACAAAACAGCAATCCCCGGTATCCCTGTCTGCTTTGTGGAACCTGTGAAATTTATGTCCCTAATCCTCTCATCCTAGGGCTCACAGCTGAGGTCCTTAGAAGCCTTTAGCTAGGAAGCTTGGATTTCTCTGGGGAGAACAGGAAGTGCAGGCTTGCACATGGTACCACACCTCTGCCTGAACACATCTGACACTTCAGGCCAACACTGCACCAGGTAGAAGCAGCAGGCTGAAATAACAGGAATCCTCTTTGAGCTGACTCCTGCATGCCAGGAGTGCTACTGGAGAGGGGAGACACGACTTAACTCCACTTTCTGTAAGCTCCAAGTCAATGTAGCATAAAGAGAAAGAAGAGGGCCGAGAACTGTTGAAATAGTTTAATAAATCAATAATCAGCAATGCTGCTCACTACAGGGCAGGAAACTCTGGGACATTTGACAAGCTTAAGTTTCAGCAGAGAAATACAGAAGACACTTGATGGTATAAGCACAGGATATACCTCACCAAAATACCTGTGAGGGCATTACAGATGCTAAATAGACACAAATCCCTAGTCCAAGTACTAATACATTCCTTGAGCAGGATTTCAGACAAACGATTCGAGACCGGATTGACCACGACGCCAGTCAGGAGCAGTAAGCCCAGACTCCTCATTTTCTCCTTTACACATACCTTCTCCAAAGCTTTGGCTATTCGAGTACCAACTTGTTCTAGTGACTGTGGGGAGTAGTGGTCTTTGCCAAGATTCTGTAGGACCTGTGGAAGAGGAGTAAAAGTACTTAGATGCTGGAACCTGCTAAGAGATGTCCTCTTACTTGTTGGCTGCTTTTTTCCCTGGCCTTTTACAAATGGCTATAACCTGCTTCAACCTAAACACCACTCTCCATCTTGAGCTGATACTATCTGTATAACACAGTGCTATAACTCCATGGCACTGAATACTCAGAACACTAGAAATTCTGAGTATGCCGAGTTGGACTTTACTTTCACTAATTCATCCACAAAGAGCTATAAATACAGAGACACTAATGGTGTTTTAGGATTTCCCTCAGGCCAGACTGTAGATGGCTAGGAAAACATTCTGCTAAAATTTCATGCTGCACTGTTCTTACAGTTTTATCCAGGCATTCACTCACTGAAAGTCACCTCTGGAGACAAGGCACTGAGCTAAATGCACCTTGAATCTGCCACGGCATGGCCATTTTTGTGTGACAGCCCTCAGCCCTGGCATACCTCTTTCAGTTGACTTTCTCCAGTGTAATGCAAACTGGCCCGACTAGAGACACCTTGCAGGTGGTCCAAAGTATGCATACTGGCTGGGAGGTTTGGGTTACAAAGGGGCTCCACGGCTGGTTCCTGCAGCTGTGTGGCAAAATCAATGTGTTCTGTAATGCTACAAACGTCATAAAACAAGTCAAATTAGTTAAGAGAACAGTATAGTCAATAGAAAGCTCTCTAGAGAAAGTGAACTGCCCAGAACCTGGCAGAATCTCGTTTGAGTAGCTCAGGAACCAAGAGAAACTGGCTCTTTCATCTGCACTTGCACTTTTCAAATCTAACTGATGAAATTCCACTCGACTTTTTCAAACGTCTTAGAAATTCTGGCAGTTCTTTCTTACTAACATAAACCCCTGAGTTTACACACACTGAAGACCACATAACTGCTCTGCATTGTGTAAGTAACTTACTTAGGGCTCATGTCCAAATACTCACTCAATGTTTTTTGCAGAGACAGCGAGCCACGTGCTGGCTACAGTTGTAAGCTCTACCCTGCGGAGTTTCAGGCATTCGTCAGGACTGGGCCAGCCAAGGCTGCGGTAGTCACGCCTTTTTCCTGGAGAAAGTAAAACAAAAATAGAAGAAACTTTCTGGAAGGAGAAAGACATTCTACTTCATCTTTATGATTCTTAAAATACTTTATACCAGTGGATACATCCTCTACATTATAAAAGTCACTGTCTTGGAGATACATTTCTTTAAGAACACTCCTGAACCTAAATGGACTGAATGGGACTGATGGCATGTGCAAACAGAGCCAGATTGTGCACAACATGGATTAGGAGATTAGGTTTCAAAACTTGTTTCATGACACTTTTTCTAAACTTACAGATTAAAAACAATTGCCAATCTTGTTTACAGGTAATGTCTCTACTTAAATGTCCTTAAACCAAATTTGTGAGTCATCATTAATGTTCTACAGCTACAGTTAAAAACTAATAAAAGTTGATTGGTCTATCTGTTGACAATTCCAGGTGAAAAATACTCCCAATACTGTTTAATGAGTATTGTCTAGGACAGTCAGTGGCTTTTACTGTGTTACACTCAAGACAGAAACCTTCCTGAAACTATTTGACAATTACACTTTAGCTCTCCCATTTTTCAGAGAAGCAAAGCAAGGCAGGGAAAGATTAAATAACTTGCTTTATGTTAACAAACAGATCACTGAGAGAAACATGAACCTGATCTTCACATCTGAACTTAAGCCTACAGAAATTCTCCCCTCAAATTTGGTGGATACTATATCAAGTCCTAGGAAACTGACCTGTGTTAAATGTTAGGAAACATTTTCTTCTCGTATCAGAAACATCCAAACTATTTGGAACATAAGAAAAATTCACTATAGCAGTAGATTTGACAGTGAGAAGCCAAGTTTAACAACATCCAGTCTAGCAAACCAGCTATGTAGACAAAATTTCAGGATTTATTTCTAGTTACATGAAATTTTGCCCATTTGGATGCAATGCATATTTCTCATCCAAGTTACAGTAAACCACTTCATTATATTTTGCAAATAACGAAGAAGTCTGCAATATCATGTATTTTGTAAAATATTGTGATGAAAGGGAAATTAATTTTGAGACACAAAACGAAATTTCAAAGGGAAAGGATCAATTCTCATCACCACCACTGTGAACTATCTGATTGCAAGTTCTTATTGGCATGAACAGCAAAGGACATCAAGAGATATAGAAATGTTACAGACACAGTTCAGTAATCTGGGAAGGAGTGGAAACACCATCAGTCCTCCATTCTACCAAGAACTCCCCAGGTGATCTTCAATTTGTTACTTAAATTTTGATGATCTAGTTCTTGCAAAGAGGATGCCAGCAGACTCTACCTCACAAAAATGTTGGAAAGATTACTTTACAATCAAGGGATGCTACCTAACAAAGCTACAAAAATAACTCAGAGGGAAAGAAGATAAACAGGAGGAAAGATAAACCTGAGGAAAGGACAGGTGTGTGCTCACAAATTATAGTCTATTTTCATGTATTCCTTCCCCCCCATTTAAATATTTAATTCAATAACCTACATTTGTCAGTTGCTAAAAAAGGAGGTTGTTAAAGATTTAATGTAAAAGGCTTCAAAATGTGAAATCACTTTCCAGGTCAAGGACTAAGATGGACTGTAGAACTTTGCTTACACATCAGTCCCACAACATTAAGATTTTAGCTTCATTGAAAGGTAAGACAAGAAGTATGGGAGTCAATCACTTGGGTTTTATTCTTTGGTACCATATTAACATATTTCTCTTCAATTCCTCTTATTCAACTAGCAAAAATTCCATCTGCCTCTCAAAATCTCATCTGTGTTGGTGCAAAACTCTGCTCTTCTGTAGCTACAGTGTTTTGGAAGACAGTCTCTAAGCTTTCTCTTATAATATCACTGAACAATTATAGCAGAACACTTGATTTTTATTTATTTACTTCATTTTTATTAGACTAAGCTTTCAGTGCTTTCTCTCCGAGTTGTATGTCTTATGTTTATCCAGAAGTCAGTACACATTCTTATTCTGCACCCTGATAAACTAAATCCTCTGCCAATTCAGTTTATCAAAAGAGATCATTCAAGCCCCCTCTCTCTTTTACAAATTCTACTCACAATATCTATCTCTTTCATTCTCCACTCCCACTACCTCACCTCATCCCCAGAAGTTTTGGATATTAACTACAAAGTTTTCATTCAACATATCAAGTTAGGCTGCATTTCATCAAGAAGGTGCAGATAGAAGAGATTTCTTATTTTTCCATGTACTTACGTAGAAGGGACATTTCACTGTGTAGTTTTTGTGATGCTTATTTTCAGTAACAAACCAGTGTAATATAAAGTCTGCAAAGGAAATAAACCATAGCAATACAAAAGCTCCAAATTCTTTGCTTTCTCTCGAAGCAGCAGGTTACCTATTGGTCCAGGAGAAGGTATCTTTGGTCCACTGATCTCTAGAGCAGTTTGGTAAAAGTTTTCATTTTCTGCATTAGTCCCTTCTTCCACATTTCTCCCAAGCGGTTGCTGGAGATCCAAGCTTTCAGCTTTTGGTTTCTTTAAACGTTTGACCTGAAAAGTGATCTACAAAAAGAACAGTATTAGCAGGTTAACAGTAAGAAACACCATGCCTGTTATCAGCTCCAATGCACTACTGATTTTAGCCCAAAGATGTTACAGATGAGATCTTTGTCTCTCTCCTTTCCTCCCGATCTCAACTCATTCTCAAAGTCTGTTCCCTTTCACTGCATCATACCAAGCATACAACTTCTGACCTCCAACACAGAAAATCAATTTAACTGCTGGAGAACTGAAAGGCATTTTCCATCATATATTTTACTGGTAACATGATGACAAGAGGGATTTCCGTGTTTTCATGTTAACCAGAACTTTTGGTTAAAATATTTTTTTATTTTTAACTGTGTGCAAGAATTTGGTGATGGATTGAAACTACTTATTCATTTCACACCAGCCATCAATGACTACATCTTTTAGGCTCAAAGGGGAAGTTCACAGATCTGTATCTCTTAGTATTAAACCCTTTGGACTGTTTTCATCTTTCCCTCCACCACAACATTTAGTAAAAGACTTAAGTAAACTCATTCAAACTTACCCATTCAGCTTCATCATCATCACCACAGTCACCAAAACAGGAGCTAGCAAGTCCATCCTGAGATCCCTTTTTCAGGACCCGGATTCCCTGCAAGTCCATCCGACGACCTTTTACCTCCAGTGCCCCTTCAAAAGCTTCCTGAGGCCAAGAATTTTCAAACTCATCCACCAAAGCCAGCATCTCTTCAGACATCTGATCATCTTCTAAACCCTCCACTCCTTCTGAACCATTGCTTTCTGCAGTGACTGTGTCTAAGAGGGAATACCATAAAAAACGTCAAAAATGATTTTCCCTGTGCTTTCACAAATTGTACAAAAAGGACCTTTTATCTGTGACCCAACTCTTCCACTTGCACAGCCCAAGCATCACAGACTACTCACTGCACACTGCAAAAGGAGAGAACTAGTCAATGCAGACCTCTCCACTGCAAACAAGCATCCCTGTTGTGCTTGGAGAAGAATGGTGAAGAGAATGAACTAGTTTATGGGTTACTTGTTCCTTTATGGACAGAGAGGGGAAAACATAGCTTCTTAGAGGAAAAAAGACAGCTCTTCTGAAAAACCTAGAAACCATTTCATTTGCTGGAACTGACTTTGTAAGGCTGACTTACTTTCCAATCTCAGGAAGGAGGGATCCCTTGCTGAACTCTGAGTGAGGACTTCTGGATCTTCTGTACCTCCCTCAGAGTGTCCTTCTGTCACTGCTGTAGCTGACTCATAGTGGCCATCAAAGTATTTCTCCTTGCCATAACTGCCATCTGGGTTTTTCTCATGACAGTGGCCTGAAAGAGAGAAATTTACTGATACACCATGAGAGGAAGTTCCTCCTAGATACAAGTGCAGAAGCTGTATTGTGGAAGCTACTATCTTCTAGCGTTCTGTGGATTTTCTATGTTTTTGATCTGTGAATTGAAAGAATAATTCTAAGAAGTATGAAAGACTTCATTCAATGATTAAAAAACTGATCTGCCCACTGACAGGGGAGAGCATGTAAAACAGTTACAGGAAACTATGCTATTAGGTGTATGCTGTGAACTACTAATGCAAGAAAAACCAGCTACTTTGCAAGGGAAGACTGCACAGGAGATGAGAAATTACTGTGTGTTGGCAGCCACTGCAATGGACACTCCCAAGACATGTTTTAGTGACCATGCACCATACTTTTGTGGCAGGTGTTTGCCTGCCACATGAACTTTCAGTTAAGACACCACAGTGGTCACCATGCTTACGTGCAAGAAAGAGAAAAAGGGCCAAGGCAGGCTGATCTGGGAATGCCAGACTTGACCTTCTATGCCTGCAACAGACAGCATGTTGGTACAACTAGTTCATGAAACAGAAAGACAAGAGCTAAGAGCATTAATCTGTTCAAAAAACCAGAAGTTTATACAGCTGAAAATTTAACATCTATAATTTTGTGCTCAGGTTAGAAGTTCAACATTCCACCAAATGCAAAGATCTAGGAATAACATCAGAAAAAAATCCAAATGTAAAGTCAGTAATAAGCAGAAACAAAAAAAGCACACACTTGCAACAGTAGCCTTTGAGCATCCTTCAGTGCCACATAAGCATTCAGACAGTTTAAAGGATGGACACCTGCATCTTTGTAACAATACTTTTGATAATAAGTACATTTTAACTACAGATCTCAGATTTTCTACCACTAACTACTTTCCAGGTCAGAGGTCCTTAGGGAACACAGCTAATTCTCCACCTGTGTGAGAGGCTGGGAACTGCCCTGAGCCCCAAGGCACAGCTACAGACAGGGCAGAGACACAGACTAGGGGCACTTGTCACATCACACAGGAAACCTGAGAAAAACATGTTCCACATACACAGGTACTGCTCTCAAACCCTTTCTTCCTTTATTTCAGTGACTTGTCAGTGGAAATAGTATACATATACAACTGAAATAAGAAGCACACAGTTGAATAATAAAAAAAAAAAGCATTAGATTCTCAAATACATTCCCCATTATACCTTCTCTGAGTGCAAATTGTATTTTTCCATGCATACGGAAAACATTATTTTTTTTTTCAACCAGCAGCATAAAATAACAAGAATGTGAATAAAGTAGATCAGTGACCCCTTTCTACTTCACACAATGATCCTATGTAACAAAAGAATAATTCTAGGTTTTACACCTTTATCAGGCCAAAGGGATGAGAGGATAGTTCTAACTCTCATGCAAAGGTAATCTGTTCCACTGCTTCTCTGCAAAGTGAAACAACACCTTTTAGCTCTCTGCTCCTCCACCTGGCAACACTCAGGGGTCATCTTTGGAGGAGAAGTAGACCAGTATTTTCTGTGTGTGTGTGTGTGTGTGTGTGTGTGAATGATCAAAATCAAACAAATTAGACTAGATTTATAAATCCTTTGGGAAAACTATTTATTGTCCTACCTTTTCTGCTGTATGTAAGAAGACAAACAATGCTATGAGTAAATATATAAAACAGAAGTAGTTAACTTCGTAAACTCTTCTAATATCTACTATACAATTATACTCAGCCTTTCCTATTCTATCAGTCACTGATTCTTTCTTCAATCCTCTGCCCACCTCTCCCATTCTGCCAATAAAAAATTAATTGGTTTCATAAAAAAAAAAAAAGGAAAAACAATCACTTCAATATATGGAGAGCCTCCTGTTTATTTATGAGAAATGGTGCACACAGAACACTTAGGCTGCCCCCACCTGACATCAAGTCTGCCTGATTTCAATGCAAGTCAGGTGCTTCTCAGAAATGCGATGACCACAACTCCCTTTGATGAAGATCCACTCATCATTAGTATGAAGAAAGAAGCAGAGGAGCTCAAACCCAGACAACTATTTTTAATTGAAATAAAAATGCCAAGAAGAATTTAAAAAGCTGGAAAGCGCACGTAGAAGGGAAAAAAAAATGATGGCACTTAAAATTCTACTTAACACCAACTCTGTTAATATTAATTTACAAACACTGACGGCTAAAAACAGACTAAATGACTGTGCTGGCTTTCTTGGGATCTGAGAGCTGCTATATATAGAAACCTGAGTGACCTAATTTTTTCAAATTGCTGCTTTCAGTTGTCTGATGTTGCTGGAGACATGCAACAATGCTAGCTGAAAAAACCAATGGAAGCTGAAGATCTCTAGTGAGTGAACCATGAGACTGGGGGTACTGAAACACTGCCAGTCAGAACTTCACAGCTTCTGTCAGCCCAGATGCCTGAAGCCCACCAAAGAACAGTGGGGAAGAGAGTGAGACCAGCAAGGGAACAAGAGAGCCCCAAACTCCAGGCACATTCTCTGTCTGTGGAACTTTGGCTGTATCACTGCAATACTTAGAGCACCTTTGCTGTGGAAAGGACAAAAGTGACCTACAGTGCTCAGCTATTTAATACTAGTATTTCACACATATTCTGGCTGTCTAAATCTGCACATGTGAGCTTTAGGTGTAAAGTCCTAACAGTGATATTACAAAACATGGAAGTATAAAATTGCTACAGCATATTTGGTAAAGTTCAGCTTACTCCTGAAAATTTACCAGAGAAGGATCACTGTCTTGCTCATTTATTTTCTGAGAGCAGCTGTTGTCACTCTTCCTATTGACTCTGTAAAGCTAAGAAAGCTCAGAGGGAAGTGGATCAGAGTCTGCCTTACTTTATGTATTATGAGACCTGGTTACTGAATTACAGACAGTGAAACAAAAATAATGTGGTGATACAAACAAGCATCTGGGCCTTTATCTAAGTGATACAAATAACATAAATAGCCTGTACTAGGTTAATGTAGAATCGGCAGAAAAAACCCAGAGAGTAGTTCCTAATTTACAAAGGAAATCCTCTGGAGAAAAAAGCAAATACAAACTCTAAACTGAAGCATTGAGATCTTGGAGATTAAAAGCTGAACACATCATTGTGTATAAAAGGACTCTATTCCCATATTTTATAACTTGTGAGTGAACACGCTTGTAGAGCTTCAGCACAAATCAAACTTTAAATATAGGAAAGATTTGCTAGATTAACCATCCCATTTAATATCAACCAGCTTCATAATTTTCAGGACACCTCTCAAATGAAGAGAAGTTGTGGTAACTACTGCTGTTGATAGAGTGAAAAAATCCTAGACAAAAAGTCAGGCTCAAGTTCTTTAGGAATGGGGTGACTCTGAACTCTTAAGCTGAAATCCACTCAGCATATGGAGGGAAGCACCCAGAGTGTTGACATCTATCACAAGGAAGGAGAAATATTAGGAGGGAGAAGTTATGCAGTATCTGAAGTTTAAGATTTGCTCCATCTATGAATGGATAACAAATACTTATTCTGAACCATATTTAGTGTTGCTGCATTTCTCAAAAAAGGCACCTGGAAACCATTATGAACTTTCCTCATTATATATGAACTTTCCTGGTTCATATGTTCTACCTGTTTGTTTTTTTTCTTTTGTCTAAGAGCAAATTTCTGTCAATTTAGGTGACCCCAGATGCTCAGACTGAAAGCCAATCACCTAAGGCAACGAAAGAAATGCGCAAAGTACGGAAAAGAGGAAGGATGAACAAACAACACCCCCAGAGTACCACATGGAAGTGCTTGAGTAAGGTCTTCAAAGTAATGAAACCTCACCATTAAATTAGGCATTGATTGTCCTAAAAATGTAAATTAACTGCCACTGTAGCTGTTTGTTTCTTGTGGTACATCTGGCAGAGAGAACGAGGCCTCATTAAATATTTTCACTGTTTGATTTCTGTATACCAACTAAAGATACATGATTTGGTGTCATCAATAACAATAGAAAAAACAGTAAAATTATCTCAAAGTGTCTGGTCAGCACAAAATTTTTACTGACATTTAGTTTTTTGTCAGTGCAGAATCTGCAAAATATGGCATTCCTAACTCCACTACCTATGTTCCAACAACCTAGGTTTATGAAAATTATGGGGTCCTAGCTTCTAATGTTATACAGACTAGCTCCCTTAAAATTTTTTTGTATATATTTAGAAATTACAATGGCAGAATAATGCCTCAGAACTAAAAATCAAGTCATTTTAAATTTAGGTACTGATTTTTTTTCCCGTAACATTTGGAATATTCAGAGCTGCATTATCTCCTGAATTATTACAAGAGTCAAGGACTGTTGCTGCAGCCAGTGACTTGCATTAGGTAAAGCAAAATGCACATTATCTGGAGATATGTGTCACTTAAATGATTTGCCTCTTTATGGGTAAACACAGCCAAGAGAGAACTGTACTTAATACAGATGTAAATCAGCCTAATACTGGAGTTGTCACAGTAGAGAACAAACTGAAACCAAGCTGCTAACAAGTTATTAACTTCATACTTATTTTTTATGAATGCTTAAAACTAGTATTCCCCACAGTGAAATTCAGAAAAGATAGGTCTTTTTTTTCCTTTTTACAGCAGGAATGACATATCACTAGATATGTGCTCAATAGAAATAAGTTTCAATCCATGCATGCAGATGAAGAGTTTCATCTACAGGCATCTCAGCAGCAGTGCATCAATAAAGAATATTCTCTTTACTTTTGCTAGTCACTGCTAACACAGATGCAGAGACACAAAAGTAAAAGGGGCTGCTCAGAGGTCACACAAAAAGTTTGGGTGTGCTTACTACTTGAGTTACATTGTATATTTAAAATCAGGCTAAAATACATTCATTACAGAAATTAAACTAAAACCCAGCACATCGTCACCCATCACTTATAGAACCAGTCTTGTTTAGTGCTTCCTGTCACAGGCAATATAATTTCCCAGGCTTTACAAAACTAATCCAGAATGAGAGAACTCAGAACCTTTTGTGCATCTAGAACTGGGATCTCAGTCAGCAACATCTGGGCTAAGTGCACACCTTAAGAGCTGCCTTACTTTCTGCAGCACAGTGACTTAGTTGCAATCTGCCATTAACAAGGCAGGCAGTGTCACAGGGAAGTGCTGTTTGGGAGACCATCCTCTAGACAACATAAAAACATCGACTGTGACTTTCAAGTCAACGTTAACACTGGTGATTAACACAATGCATACTCTAATTACCTTGATCTTTCAAGGTGAACATGGTAATTTCCTAAAGATCTTCTGAGACCAATCACATATGAACATAGAGTTGATTACAAAGCATTTGCTAAGGGAAAAAATCCAAGCCATTTATTTTGAGGTGAGTTTTAAAAGCAATAGGATGAGCAGTAACTACAGAAGAGACTTATCTTCAGCAGCTATTGCTGCTCTGCTTGCCTTAATCATCAATTAACATGGTTCTATTTAGATTTTGCTCTAAAATTAGTGCAGTCCTTTTCTTACTGTTTTCATGAAAAAATCCCATATTTATACTACAAAATGAATCCCATGACTGAGCTCTGAAAGAAGAAACTGCAGAACATTTCGGACTGAACAGGATTGCCATCAAAAATGTTACAGAAAGGTCACAGGCCACAACTGCTGAACTGTACAACAGCACTGTAGTCCAGAAGCAATACCAAAGAAATTTGTTGCTTTCCACACACAGAAGTGCAAAAAAATACAACTAAGGAATATCCAGTTAATTTTTATTGAAAAATTATCACCAAAGTGATAGAGCAGGGAAATAAAAGGAGAAGAAAACTAGACATTTTAATTAGAATTAGCTGTCTGTGCAACACTGATCTGTAAATTTTTGCTAGGTCTGTATTTAGCTCAATAGAAATACACCAGATCTACCACATATCCACTGTGCACCACAGGACCCAGGAAGGATACAAAGCAGATGGGCAACCTCCATCTGCAGAAGCATAAAACACTTCACAGCCTTGTTGATGACTGGAAAACAACCAGCCTAAGCAGTGGCCAGTCCTGCCCTCTCTGTACCCAACAGTGTCACTGCTGATTTCAGCCACGCACGACCCAGCCCCAGCACGGTAACACCAGCGACCTGCAGGGCCTTTTACAGTTGGAACACACTGGATAAAGCACTAAAAAGATGCACCTACTACCCACAGATCATCAGAGATTCTATTCTGGATAACAAAAGACAGATTGCAGTAAGCTCCCACTCTGATAAAATTAGGTGTACTAGAAAAGAATGAGGAGTGTAGTGTCCAGATTCTGAACTAAGCTTTAAATGTGTTTTCCCCCTACACACAAACACAATTTGTTAATTTTTAGTTTTTTTCCTTTAATATAACTCTTCCTTTAAAAAGACAGATTTTACAGGACAAAAATAAACATTTTTCAAAGCACAGGATAAACTGCTGATTGAAAAAGTGAAGCATTGAAAACAAATAATGAAATGCAAAAGCAAGTATTTTAAAAGCTGATTTTCATAAATTCCTCCCTTTGATAGCCAGTGGCCCTTCTTCAAAGATGATGAGAGGCATACTCAAAAAGGAATAGTCAAAGAAAACACTACACAGAAAGCTTCCATTTGATACATAGCAAATAACACGATGATAATTTATGCCATCAAAATTTAGACCGAAGCACACAAAATGAAGCATACAAAAGTTCTTCCTTTTTATTATTTATTCCAGCAACAGTTTCTCAGTTAAGAGGTTTATATGGTAAAACTGTTCTCATTTATAGTTTTAAAATGTTACTTGTAGCAAAAAAGCTGCCTCTAAATTGGCTTAGCTATAAATTTAAAGGTTATCTATTTGTCTCATCACAACAGTTCTGATCAAACCTTTCAAAACATACAAATGCCAACAATACATAACCAGATTTCTTGATCATATTGAGAGAAATACCTCACTACTGTGTAACAGACCAATCCCTGATGAACAGATACAAAAATTCCCCTTATGAAATATAAAGAAGTGATAAATAAAACATGGGAAAAAATTAAAGAGGAAGACAAACCTATTTAAATAGAACATAATGCAGTTTAATAAGGGACACACATGGAAAACATCCTGAAGAATTCAGTAGCCTACTCTGTAACAGAGTAGAAAATGTCAACCTTCCTCCCAGCAACAGGGAGGGGAAAATCAAAGAAACTGACTACTTAAAGCCTTCACTCTCCTCCTTCCCCTCCACCCACTAAAACAGGAGCTTATTTTTTTCATGATGCACATCTAGAAGCACAAACTTACTCTATGATGCCAGGAAGAGGGCCTAAAACATAGAAATATCTAAACATCTAAATGTAACCCCCCCAATCCAGTCAGTGAATAAAAGAAGACTAGAAAATGTCTCTTTCAGGGGACCCTGCTTCTATGTACAAAACAGGAAGGTAAGTAGCCCTCCAGTCTGAATTTCAGTCTGTGCCTCAAGGGTAATGACTTTTTCTTCTTGTTTGTTTCAGGGAGAGAAAAAAAGCAAGAGAAATAAGCACGTAAGAGTTTTGAAGACAAAAGCTTGTCCTCAGTGATTTCTCCTTGGGCCGGATTTTTTACTGTAGATAAGAAAATAGTTACTTATGAATTTCTTAACAATAAACATTCACACATAGTAGATCCCAATAAAAGGCTTAGTATGAATATTAAATGACTAATATTTACATCCCTGTACACAACACAATTCTGAAATGTTTATGATTAAACCAAAGAGAACTCTTAGTTTAAGTTTCACTAGTATAAGCAAAGCTTACAGTGGGCTGCATTTTTTTTTCATAATTTTTCCTCTTTTCCACGTGTGTTACGCTAACACCCCATGTTCTGTAGATCCTGTTAGATCCCAAGTATCTATGAACCCAAGTCTAAAAAGGACTCTAAGTACAACATTAACCTTCTACCGAGAAATGGCATCATATAGTTGGATTCCACGAGAGTTAAGAACTCCACCAGGGGTTACTGTTAGCTTCCCACCTCTCTCAAGGCATGGGATTTAAACTCCAAAGCCAAAGAAAGGCCTTAGGTGTGTGTCTTGATTACCACTCTGTCTGTAGGGTTTGCACCATACAGTGGAATGTAAACATACCACAGGGACCTGATTACATGTTTTTCATTCTGAGAAACTATTTTGATAGGCTGTATTTATGTTTATCTGTGGATCTCTCCACCAGGTTATACTGCTCAGCAAGAGCAGATTCATAGTCAGACTTGATCCATGACAATTTATAGATTTGCTTGGAATAGATATCAGTGCAACTGCTCTTCCTAAGTGGACATCAAAGCAGAGATACTGACAAACTCAAACTGCAAACCAATGGTAACTGGTCAGGTAGGCCTGTCCCTTACTAATCTAAGAGAGCTTTTATGTGCTTGGCAGTTTGCCTGACAGAGCACGTTCTACACAAATTCATTAAAAAGCAGAACTGCTACTGTAAATAGGATTTAAAAAAAGAAAAAAATCCTGGTGCTGATGGTTGTGATGATCAAGATTAGCCTTTTCTTAAGTAAGGAATACCTGCAGAAGGTTGTGTTTGTCAAGAATACTGCCAGCCAGTCTAGATTAGAATTCAACAAGAAAACACTCTCTTCACACTGCCTGAACAGTACAAAGCCATAGAATAGTTACTGCAGAAAGACTAAAAATGTTTAGAAGAACGTTCCTTCTCCCCAGAACGGTTACATTCAAGAAGTTTCAGTCTCTTCCTCTAGGGAAATGCTGATCTGTCCTAGTTTCAGTATCTAGTAGCCAGAACACATGATAGATTTAAAACTTTGAGGACAGTCAGAGCACAACACAAACTCACATGAACCAGGCAACCAACCTTAAAAGGAAAAAACAAATCAATGAAGCAGACAGATTGGGGTAGTTAAGTGCCTGGCACTCCGTGGCTCAGTGTGCAGTGCTCATTTTAATCTGAGCACATGGCCTTGCATGCTGCTTCAAGACAGCCTCCACAGGACTCATTACAGGCTGAGGCCACACATCACCACTTCACAAGTCCTCAGATTTAAAACAAAGGAATACAAGGTCTCGGCCAGCTGCCAATGACACTAAACTATACATTCTCACTTTTCCAATATGTGAGGACTACATGCTCTTTTGTCTTCCAAACGTGCTTTAACCAACTCACCAATTCAGTGTACAGCTCAACTATGAACATGTTTGTGAAACTACATCTCCCTGCAGATGTAGCTGGGGAATTACTATTCCTCCTAAAAAGGCTGTTGAACATATGCAGCTGCTGGAACTTTTTAAACAGCTGCAGCTCTAAGTGGTGCATCCAACTGAGATTAAGTAAAAAATTTTAGCAGCTACATGTAACTGCCACTGGCAAAGACAGCCTCTCAAACAGAGAGGAAGACACAGTCAGTCACAAATTTCTCATTTTCTCTGCATTCTTGTCACAGAAAAGCACCACACACATTGCAGAGGAATGTTAATACATCGGATAACTGATGGTATCAACTTTTGAAAATTTAGTTGGAGAGAGAATCTTTTCCCTTCAAGCAATGCCTGATGTTTCTTCTCCTCCTACGTGAACATGTAGCTATTGCTCAAGTAAAGGAAAGATGCAGGTAACATATGAAAAAGAATCTTTTGCACTATAAAGGCAGATAAAAATGGGAAATGTCTTATTATATTTAATGCTGTAATGCTTTTTCTTCATATTGAATGGTTTTGCATCAGTAAACTCTCACTGAATTCTCCTGCAGTTCTAAATTCCCTTCCACAGTGCAATTCTCATTTCCTCAGTTACTCCAGGAGCTGAGGCCATGATTTTCTCCTCTCTCCTCTGCTAGCCAATGGCCTTCTGACCTTGGGAAAAGACAGAATGGATACAGAACACTAAATATTGCAAGTATACCATTCTTAACACAGCATGCTGCAAAGTGAACTGATGACTGTAGGGAGCAGCTGTCAGGTACACTGCCATGCAGGAAATAAGCAGGCCATGTATGCAGGATAGCAAAACATACTTTGCATGATGAAAGACTCTGCAAAACAAACTCACCCATTAGCATATTTAACACATGCAAAAGAGAATGACATTTGAGCAACAGAGATATACTTAAGGAATCATGCATTGTTTACAGAAACCTTTAAGTTTCTTATTGGTTTTCCAGCAAGCAGCAGCTTGGAAGCAATGTGCATAAGCAGTGGGTACACAGCCTTTGGATACTGCTGTAGCTAAAAATGCCACGTTTAATGTAATGCCCCATTCTTTATTTTTAAATTTAAGAATCTCAGTCTATACATCTTTTATATACTTTTGACAATAAAAATACATGGAAAGAAATGTAAAAACACATGGAAAGATGTATGTTTCCATGTATCTTTCCATGTAAAAATACATAGAAAGGAACAAGAAACATTTCAAAGTGAGCTTGTCACAGTGGTATTAGGGCAAGGTCATTCACTTTCAACTTCTTTCAGCCACTCAAGAGACACTACATGAAGACTTTTCAGGGAAAAGTATTATTTATAAATCAGGTACAAGGAGTGAAAAGTACCAAGAAGTCTGCATATGGCCAACTATCTTCTAATATTCTAAGATTATAGAGCGATTTTTCAGCAAAAGTGGAATGTGTGGAAAGTGGAAAGCTTCTTCCCTTACTGGGCTAGTGGTGCAGAAACAGTAGTACAAACCCAAAATAACTGGGTAACATTATTCTCACAGAGCACATTCTCACATGGATTTCTCCAAGATCTTCCACTCAGAAGCACATCTGACATTCCCCAACATCCTCACTCCCCAGGGATTTTGGCTTCCACCAGGACAAAAAGCAGACCCCTATCTCCCATCTGCCTGCATTCTGCAACATGTTTTCACTCTACACAAGAACAATTTAACCTCCTCTTACTCCTTTAGCATTACAGAGCACAAAGATGGTGACCTAGAGTCCACCTGTGGAGCACCCACGAGATCTTTCAGATGGATGGTCACTGTATGATCTGCACTGCTAGAGATGCTTGGCTGCCAGAGGGAGAAAGAATCCAGCCTGATTTTCAGATTCCAGGTGGAACTTGTAGGGTGAACAACAGGCACATGGGTGCACTCCTGTGCATGCATGGGGCAGCAATAAACAATTGGGTGTTTAACTTCAAAGGATAACAATGATCTCAGAACTGCCACTGTTTCACACAGAACCCACTTTCTCTATGCTACTGCTAAATGACCAAGGCAAATTATTGCCCTGATGTGTTTCTGAGAGCTCTGACAAGCTGTTCTTGTGCTTCATGGAATTCTGCTTATTGTTTAAAGACCCTACTGGTGTTGACTCTTCTGTTCATACAGATGAACTTTACCATAATGCAAGAGAGAGAGCGTAAAAGCAACAGAGAAAGAAATGGTCTCAGATCCCACTCTTTTCACAAATTCTAAGATAAATAAGAGTACTAATGTATACAGCATTCTCAAAAAGGTTCAGGAGCACTCATGAATTCTGCCTTCTAATATGCAAATCAAGGTGAGAAAAAGCTGAATTGTAAGCATACAGAAGTGCTCAGTTCAGAATCCCATATAATTGGTATAGATTCTGACCCTTTGCTTTAACTAAAGCACAATTAAATTCTGAGCTAAGCTCAATACTCTTTGTTCCAAGAGTAAACATCTTAGGGGGTGTTTATTCCATTAACATTAATTTAACACCATTAACACTAAAAATGACAAGCATTCCTTGGATGAACAAGATACAGCAGCTTGAGAAGGAGGAAATCAGTCTTACAATAAAAATGTCTAAAAGGACCTCAAGCTATAGCAAACTGAACAAAAATTTAGCATTCTGTTGCTGGGACTATCAAGTCAGTCATAACTGGTAGGGAATAACTGAGTTAAATGAAAAGTACATTTGGAAATGCAAAGTATTTCACATCCATGCATCTTAACACACTATTGTAAGGAAAATTATGGGATGCTTTTGCTTAATGTGTATCTCAAATCACTAACTGGACTTGAGGTGATTGCAGCTGTCAAACTAGAGTCAGAGGCTTAAACTGGTGTTGACTTAAGGAAGTTATTTAATCTGTCATAAGCTTACTATTAAAGTTTCAAGCAGAGATTCTCCTTTCAGGTCAACCTCTCCCCTTCAGGTCAATTTGCTTAAAGGTATAAGCTCATTAACTTTAACTTACTTTAACTTATAAGAACCTAAGTGCTGGGGCATAAAGGGAAATCCACACACATCTAAGCTGGAGCTCCTTTCCCGTGTTTTATTTTAAGGGGAAGTGGACGGAATGAAGCAGTTTTGATTTCATGTGGCACAGAGTACTGGTACCACAAGAGGGCACTAAAGCCACGCCTAAAGCGGAGCCACATTCCAGAACTGAGGAAGGATGAACTGCTTCCACAAACACCCCCTCTGCACTCCAGCATGCAGGATTCTTGGAGAAATGCACATATATTCATTATCAACTCCCTCGATTTTCCACAGAGCAACACAAAGCCTTTTGTAAAAGCACTATCCTGCCAAGGATGAAAGGCAGTGAGACTTGAACTTGAAGCTTGAAACAAGTCATGTTTTGGATAGTATCAATCTATTAATAAGATTTTGAATTTGGTCCTGTCTAAAAGAACGTGAAGTGCATGAGCTCATAACCAATTGGAACTGTGAGTGAGAGGTAAATGCTTAGTGAGATAAAACTATTATGAGTACAAATTATTTCTGTTTACCTGGCCAATAATTCTGTTTACACACAGAAAGAAAAGTCTTTCCCAACAGTAACTAACAAATCAGTATGTTTCAATGGCCAGCTGACCATCACATAACAAACATGGTTCCTGTATTCTGTAACCTTTTTAATAAGGCTTGGCAACATCTGAATGTTTACATCAGCCAGTGAAGTGCCACAGGAACAATTCTTTACAGACCAGAACACCTGATAAAAGCTACTTGTAATATTTTTAAGCCATAAAATGTGCAAGACAAATCTCAGCAATGCACCATTCAGTATCAGAAATATATGATGCTGGCTTTCTCTACTAGTTTAATAAGCAGCCCAAATATTTAATTTCTGCACCTTTGAGAGCTGGTCATGTTTTTCACACTAAGCTTTTTACACTTTTTAACACACATCTCTTGGTCCTGTTAGCTGTGTGTCAGACACAGCTGCTCAAGTTAACTGTCAAGCAACAACAAGTTTCTTCACCTGCTTCAGGAACTGACTCACCAGAAACCTAACAGCTGATACAGCAACATCCCTAACACTGCCAAGCCACTTCTATAAGGATCACCACAGGGGAATGCTGGAAGAATGAAGTCTTGCAGTTGTTTTCTCAGGTATCTGGGGATAAGGCACTGTGTGGGCTTTTGCTGTGTAGCTTCTGTATTGGATGCAACTGCCTGAACTCCTGCCACTGTCTAAAATACATCTCACAGGTAATAGGGTTGGAATAAACTTGGACACTTAACACACATCCTCCATAAGAAAAAAACCCACCAAAAACCTCTGCAGATTTAGAAGAAGTTCTTTAACAATGAAAACAAACATTTATATAAACTTGAATACAGGAGGTAAAAGTTAACAGAAAAGTGTTAGTTGGAGACTTTCAATTCTTGTTCTTAATTCTGCATGAAATGACTAGGTTTAAAATATAAATTATCTCTACCAGAAATAAGTTACTAAAAAAGAGTACCAGGTAGCAGTACAGACAGGAACATATAGGCAAGCATCCAAAAAGTCAGCATTAGTCTGTCACACTTCCAAAGTCCTGTGCTAACAGCAAACGTCTCAACATGCTTGAGAAAATGCCTATTTCACTTATTTGAAATAAACACCAAGCACATACTGTAATCAAAAATCAGGCCAGGAATTCAGATTTTTGATCCCATATTCCATCTCATGCTAGCATTTAATTCCCACTGACCATTTGCTGGATTCTGCCGATGGCTCACGGCAGCAGAGCAAGGAATTCCAAGTCTCACTACTTAGTTCAGTTTTCATGAACAGAGCTTTTGACAGGCGAAGCAAAAACAGCTATCACATGGGCCTACAACCCAAAGCACAGGAAGCCTACTGCTGTTACTTTCAGAAATGCTGAAGGAATGCTCATCAAAACAAGATATTAAACCACAGAAACATCTGACATCCCAAATGCTTGGTAAATTTTTCAGCATAAGATATCGATCTCAAAGGATACAAACACTTTATGACATGCCATCAAGTGAAATAACAATCTCAGCTGTTTTCCTTGGTCCAAAGGAGCAATAAAAGACTCACAAAATTTTGGGATACTTTTAAGTGCACAATATGATTTCTGAGTACACGTTGTTGAAATCATTCTGGTTTTGGAGACCTCACCTCACTTTCATATTGCCTGTCAAGGTTCCTCTTAAGTCAGTTGAAGTTTACAGTGGGGATAAAAAATACTTCTCCAAACCTTATGCAAATAAGATAGGTAAATCTACCTTTCAGCTTTTAAATTTTGATCTAGGACTTAAACCACAAATCATCATCAAGGCTGAATTAACCAGTATGTTTATTTTACACTCTGCACAACATACAAAGAATATTTATGCTATTTGTCAGGTTTATATTTTCAGGTTTCTTGCACTAAAACAAAAGAAGACCTAAAGGACATTATAAATAAAAATAAAAAAATATTAAGACAGTCCTAGAAAAAGGCAAATAATATAAATAAAGAGTAAAAAACAATGGAACACAAAATTTAGAGAGCACATAAACATACTAAGGCATATTCAGCTCCCTCTTAATTTAGCAGCTTCAAAAATTCCTTACTGACCAAGCCTCAGCTCCAGCGTACTGGATGAATATATTCATGTTAACCAGTGGCCAAGCTGGCAAAAATGTGAAGATAACACTTCTCTCTTAAGCACTTTTGAGATGGGTTTTCCCTCACATTCAAGAAACACGATCTTCCTAAACAGCATATGCTGTAACAGCTGACCTCAAAATGAACATCCTGGATCAGGAACCAATGCAAGCAGAAGCCAAGAATTAACCAAACTACATTATGACAAGTTTAAGGAAGAAAAGCATACAAAACAAAAGATGTCAAAGTTAACTTTGGAGTTCAGATACCACTGCTTATTACTGTTTCTGTTCTGTTGCTGCAACTCAAGATATCTGTACTTTTAAATTGCTTTCTGCTTAGGTTTGACTGGAGTAACTTTAACCTTGTGAGTTACAGACTTTTAAAATACCTTAAGTAAAGGGAAATGAACATGGTATTGTTTTTTCTAGAAAAGTGTGTCTCTTGTGATGAAATGTGCAAGTTCCACTACTGCTTATAGTATCTCCTAGGATTTTTCTAAGAAAGGCACCCTGAAGTTAAGAGACTCATTGTGAAGTATCAGCAGAGGAGTTGACATTATGGATAACAGCAAGAGATCCATCAGCTGGGCTGTTACACCACTCACTACAGCCTGCTCAGCCAAACAGCATTCATTGCCTGCACAGCTGATGGGCTCTCAATCACAGCAAAATGCACAGGGCCATAAAAAGTAGTATTATTTTAATGGCAGTCCTGGAATTTCACCTATGATGGCATCATCTATATTATACCAGGAGATAGGATGGCCTCTAGTCCATGTTTAGACAGCACAATTCTAGATGCTAAATCAGAAGGGGTTTCTCCATGTCTTTTAACTGGAGAGGGAATTTTAAAAAACTCTCAGAGGAAATCCTAGCAATGATAAAAATCATAAGCATTTCTCTGGTAAGGTTTACACTTGGAAATAAAATATTAGATGGAAAGATACCTTAGTAATAATTTGAGACAGAAGAGATTAGAAAACATATTGATAAATCATCTTCAAGACTGCTCATGAGTATCACATTGGCCATATTCAAGTACAGACAAAGTACTGAAAATATTCAGTGGGATTAAATAAAATGAAAGATTCCATCTCCAGAAGATTTTTTTTTTTAAATATAAGTAGCTATTAATGACAATATATCATTCTGTTGAAAATATTAAAAAATTTTTAGGAGAGATTGGATTCTAAGTCATTCTTACAAATTTTTTGAGTATTAAGAGCAGTGATCACAGGTCCCATAGAAATAATATAATGCTGACACAAAACAGTCAATTCCTTGAAGACTGAACTCTAGGAAATGACAATCAAAGTACTGAACACACTGAAAGGATATGAATTAAAACTAAACTGCTCTTCATCAAATTCTTCAGCTTTAAGGAAACAAATCCAGCTGACTGTAAAACCTGAAGGGATGTACAAAGGAGCTGCTGAGCAGCCCAGCAGTAGATGTGTACTTCCATAAATACTGAATCCAGTTCCTCGTTTACCAGTAAGAGAAATTCATGCTGCTGTTAAAGTATTACTGATAGTCAGGAAGTACTTTGCACTCAGTGGAAACCCTCTAGATATTCAAGAAGTCATCCTCAAGCAATTACTTAATGGACTGTAACTTTTCCATTAAAATCAATGTCTCAACTTTGATCCTTAAAGGTAGAAAGCACTGTAAAGCAAAAGGGTGGAAACTCGAAAAAAACATCTCAAAGATCCAAGGTAAACAAACATCATTTGACTTGTGGTCTCTCTTTCAGCAGCTGCTTACCACTGCACACAGAAGAGGTGATGTTGTACAGGAAAGGATAAAACTGCAAACAGCGAATCATCTTCAGGCTGCTTTCACATTCCAAGCACTTGGTTGTCAAATCCAGTGCACGTCTGAAGGCCTGCAGTGCTCCACTAATGTTGTTCTGAGCCAGGTATGCATTTCCCAGGCTCAGAAAAGTCAGGGGCTGTAAAGAGAAAAGCAACACACTGCAGCCTAAGTATGCTCACTGTTTTAAGATTGAAGCCAACTAAGAAATATCCTTAACAAGTCACACCTCCCCAGATTCGATGGGAAAGAATTTAGCAAACTTCCTAAACAGGCACTGCCTATTCTTACAAGGAAGAACTAACAGCTTGATGCACTGGTGGTAACCAAAAACTGTTTTGCCATAGGGTTGTGTTAGGAGCTCCATCTTTCTACAAGAGAAAAACAGCTGTTAAGCACACGCAAACTGAAATGAAGCATTAAACACTTCTAAACATCAGAAACATAATGCTTACTGCAGAGAATGCCAAAGGACTAAACTGATATGTGCAAAGGCAATTCAGAATTATTAAAAGTCCACAAAAAAAGTAAAAATATCACTAGTGTTCTAGCAGGACAGATACATTGCATTTGCCAGGAGTGTTCAGATTTACCTTAGCAAAGCTAGGTTACTGAGAACACCAGTGTCACACTAGCTTGAGGTACACACACCTTTCAATTCTTTGTAAAGCAGTATTTTTGTCTACTGCTTTTGGCAACTATCCCTAAAATAAGTATTGTTTTTTTAAAGTAAAGATTATAAACACCTTTTTCAATGGGTAGAACTCAACACTAATACAGGCACACAGTAAAGCATTACATTTATTGGTTGACTGAAAAGTCACTTGGACAAAGTAATCTGCTGCAATTAACAGTACTCTGTAGAACTATGACTGCAGTATTGGAATTCAGCAGTCGTTTTCTCCACTGAAAGTTTTTTACATTCATTATCTAAAAATGTGAAGACTGAGCAGTAGCTGAAGATTTTTCCAACTCAGTTTGCATTACTAAACAGCATTCAGAAAATGGTGCAAGCTGAGCAACAAGACTTCTTTTTCTTTTTAACAGCTTTTGTTGATGGAGCACATTTTCACTCTCAGTAGCTGTAATTAATTTTAACTTGTATTTACTTTCCATTATATTCCAGGAAATGCCATTCAAGTATAATGTCTCCTTCTAGTTTTTCTAGTACAATAGATATTACAGGACTGAGTACACCTGAAAAAAACATGAGCAGGCATTACTGTAATGAGGCAAGATTTGCAAGTATTTTTGAAGAAAAGTCCTACTCACACAGCATGGTCCTAAGGATTTCTAGGCTCCTCCCCTCCAAGGCTGTGTTTTCAAATGATCTTCTTAAGGCACATCATTGAATCATAGCTCTCTGCAGCTCCTTTCTGCACTCTTACCTGCCACCCAAATGGACTACATTCCTTTCTAACAACTGAAAATTTCTGAATGCTACATTGAATAAACTTATTCTATTTATAGTTGTTTTTTTATGTGCTAGGTGACTGATTGCCTGCAGGTTTAAACCTCGTTCATCTAACTAGAGAGGCAGAAGCACAGGAAAGAAGTCACTTGAACTTTTTACTCAAGTGTCTCTGGGATCAAAACAACCTGCTAGAGAAAAGGTGTTCCCTGCTATGCCATTCCCTCCCCCTCTCTTTTCACAGCTGTTCTGGCCAGTCCAGTAGTTCAAACAGCTTATACAGAAACTGCCTATATGACATAGGTGACAACCTACAGAATGTTTATCATGTTACTGTTCAGAAATACAAAAACCTGGTTTGAACCCACAGTTGGAAGTAGCCACCGAACAACTAGAGCACGTTTTCCTTTATGTATATAAACAAAAGCTAGGGACAAAACTGTACAGATAAAAAGTCAAGTATACAGAAAGATATCTATATAGTCAAAGATCTTGGTGGCACACAAGCTACTTAAAGATTTTTAAAACTCAAGATACAATGCTGACAGCTCGACAGATCTCTTTTTAGGTTAAAATGCTGCCAAACACCAGGATTAAATTCCTTGGAGGCACTGCTGATAATACAGCCTTTGGGAGGCTAAAAGTCTGTCATTGATTTACAAGAACTTCTCTAGATGTTTATACTCTCAACAATCAGCATCACTCCCGGTGCAGTCAAGAATTTATAAGAAAATTAACATCCACTGCAAATTACAAGCTGGAAGAACAACTGCATGCACAGGTAAACACAAGTAACATGTATTTAGAAAATAACGAGGGAAAACATTCACTGCTTGCTGAGCAAACACAAACCCCATCATCTTACCTCAGAGGCATTGATGGCCAAAGCCTTCAGCAGGAGGCTGCTGGCATCCGAATGAAGACCATAATGAAACAAGAGGTTAGCAAGATTGACCAGAGGGATGTCCTGATACTCATGTGGAGCCAAATTATATGCTTTTTGCAAACAGGTGATAGCAAAGGTGCTATTTCCAACTGCACGCCAGTACAATCCAGCTTCATTAAGCACAAGCCATAGAGGATCTTCTGGCTATAGGAGAGTCAGGGAAAAGGATCAAAACACCCACAAAGAGGTGTCTCAGGAAGACAGAAGTGCCTGCTCTTTAATAAGAAGCAAACAGAACTCACTCTTGCATACTACATCGTTGACTAGATACAAATTAGACTTTGCTGTGACTATTAGCAGATTATTCAATCTGCTCCATTCTACTCAAATGGACACAATTTACAGGCTGAACTGTAATTCAGTAGCAGCTGTTGTTCACACTCTTACTCATATGAATGCTTTGTATCATGACCATAAAAATCCCTTAAAATACGCAAGTGATAATGGCTAGTTCACTACAGGAAGCAAGGCTTGTCAGGTGCTTCAGAGTCTTAAAATTATGCAAACACAGATCACAGATCTATGTAAAATGCTAGAATTTGAAAGTCAGGCAGCTATTAAATTACAGTCAGATGTGCTTCCATGTCCTGTGTCTAACATTACCTTTCCCTGTCAATTAAAGGTTTCAGAGTTGTTTTTTTCCTAGATTTAGTTACCTATTTGTCTTATGAAAGTTAACAACTGGCATGCATTAGATACTGTTTAAAGATTATAAAGTAGTAAGCAATAAGTGAGGGCAAGTGAAAGAATGGAGGAAGTGTCAAATACACCTTTAATGTTCCTTCCTCCTCTTTAACCTGTAACAGCAAAGGCAGGCACTCACCCTAGAGGAGAAATAGCAAAATTGAAAAATACTGACAGGTTGACAGAGGTAGGTAAAACATCCACTTTCAGATGCACTTCAAAATTACTTAGTAACATGTTCTAGTTTTCAATATTTTCATCATTCAGTGTTACCCAATTCTACAAAACATTTACAGTATAAGAGCAAGACCTGAAATGGATGTTCAGTCCTACCACTATGTCTGAAGCCCAAACGCATGCCTGAGTAGGGAACATGCAGCCAGGATTAAGGAAGCAAAACAGTGATACTACATTGAGTTAGTAAGAACATTTTTGTTCTGGGTTTTAACAAACCCCTCCCACAGAAGGGTTCTAACTATGGTTGTAGATGAACTGGAAGATATCAACATATTATAATATTCTTTGTTTGGAGGACCTTACATAATCTGTGATCTCAAGGCTACTGATGACCCCTGTTTTGCAATGCACATACATAACATTACTTGCATGTTCTTCATTCCAAACTCCTCAATGCATTACTCTCCACTCACAGGTCTCAACTAAATCCTCAGCAGGTTATTAGCATTTTGTCTTTCCCAATACAAAGACACTAACTGTGGCATTCCTGCTCTAAGTAGTTTATCATTAGCAGAACAGGTAAGACACAAGACTGTTCTTACATCAGCAGACAGAAAAGTTCAGGCTTTTAGCATGACAACAACAGAATACTACAGTTAAAACCAAAATACTCATGCACTGCACAGTAAGACATTAGACATGTACAGGACTGTTCTGAACAACATAATAACAGGAATCAACTCCTACTGCTCATTTTTCTCCTGGTTAAGACAGATGCACATAGTAAATGGTACTGATTTTAGACTAAAAAAAGTATCTACATATAATACCTTGACAAAACTTCTACAAGAAAGTTAAATTGAGAAATATCAGCTTGACATGTCAAAAAGAGTCAACGTCTCTCTCAATGCTTCCTGTCATTTGACTCTCAAAGGCCCCACGCAAGATGGAGGTGGCATTGCACAGGGTTCTATACTGAGGTACATTCTTTGCCCCAGAGTGCTAATTATCCTGACAGAAGATTGACAGAGGGTTGGTTTGCTTGGAGGAGAGTAGGGGGAAAAGCAGAGTAGTGGGAAGGAGGAGGAAGAGCTCAAGGCAGGCATGCAGGAAGGGGTGGCAGACGGAGGAGTAGTTCCAAGCTTCTTCTCCCAATTAAGCAAATGGCTGCCAGAATTAGCTAATAAATTGCTGCTCCATATCCTCACAACAAGAACAAGCAACTACAGGGCTGTTTGGTCCACACTTAAGCTAAATTAGATACTTCTCTATACATTTCTGCTTTACAGGTAAACACGAATTTTTCAGTTAGTTTTCATCTCAGTTACAGGCAGCAAATAAATTCCTTTCTAGTGTGTCACTAACTACTTTAGAAGTATAAAAACAAATCTCAAGTAAGAATTCTGAATTCATCTCATGTGACAGACTGACATACCTTTTTCATGGCATGATCTAGAAACTCTCCTATCTTCGTCAGTGTAATAGTTTCATTGTTGATACGAGAATGCAAAACCTAGAACATAAAGATTTGTTTTTCCCCAAACTACTGAACAAATTTTACAGCCGAGATCTACAAGGGCCATTCAACACTTGCTTCCTTAAATCTTCTCTTTAGCAAAGGGAAGATAAAGACATTGTACTAAAAAGAGGATGTGAACATTTAACACTAAAAGTAACCAAACTCCAGAATGCAATATGAAGGCCTTAAGCCAACCAGCTCGGCAGAATGCAGTAGCTCTTGGAAATGAATCGTATCAAGTGACTGTTAGGCTTCAAAGAAAGATGTGATTTCAAAGAGTAAATTAAATTTCCCATTTTGTGTGCTTTTGATCAGCATCTGAAAGAAGTCACACAAGTTAACCCTTTCTCCATTAGTATTAGAAAGAATTTGCACACATTTTTCAGAAGTACTGATTACACTGAAATATCAAAATCTTTCATGATCTGAATAACACATTAAAGGCAATAAAGAGGAGAATTTTAAACCAGAAGAGAACCAACAAGAAAATATCTCTTACTTGTCTTGCTTGATTGTCTGGCATCCTGAATTTCAAATCTAGGTTAGTGTCTAGTTCCTTGACCAGTATGTTGAGAGATTCATTATTACGAGCATCAGTAATGGAAGAACAATCTGGTGCCTGTGCTTCTCCATGCTCAACAGTCTCTCTTGGGATATTCAGTATTGGCTGGATTCTAGCAATAAGGAGAACCAAGACAAGTTAACAGCATGTGCTGCATGTCATCATGTAGAAACACAAGAATCTGCTAAGTCTTGTTCTGCAGACTGCTATGAGACACAAGCTGCAAACATGAATAATTCAAGGACCACCATTCCCTTGAAAAGTAATTTATAAAGTCTTTACTTTCCATTTTTAAGCACAGAATAACAAGAACAATGTACAGTGCAGTAGAGATAAGAGAAAGTTCTCATATTATGCTAATAAGGATTCTGTGAAGTTTAGGACTAAACAGATATGTGACAAAAAACGTTGAGTTTTTTTTACACTAAAACTTGATTTCAAAAATGTCAAGAGGTAGCCAAATTACGTATAAAGAACATTCTGAGATGAACACTTTTTTTTCCCAAAGGAAGCTGCTGGATGTTTGTAGATGGGAACCTTTAACATAAGCTCAATACTAGTATTATAGTGACTAGGTAGAACAAAACAGCTTTTTTACTACCACTGTTGTAATTCAAGTGACTAGGGTATTACAACATTGCATTGATCTATCTAATTTAGCTACTGTAGTAGAGAAACATTTATTTTATCCTGTATGATAACAAATATTACTGACTCTTCCATGACTAAGTTGATTTTCTACCTCTGTCCCAAAGGAACGAGCTGGAGTTTTCCACTCCTAATCCTTTTCTAGTGTTTTCTGGTCTTCAGAATTTTCTATCATAACTAAAGCTAAGAGGATGTATGTAATGTACAGAAGTTAACTGTAGTTATTAAACAGATACTCACCTCACATTCTCTCTCTCAAGGTTTTTTTTTTTTTTTGGTTAATATAGTCCACAAGACATTCAGACTTGTGCTTAAATCCTCATTCTGTCTGTATTTAATGTGTACACCCTGGACTAACAGCCAGGGAAGAATGACCATGAAATTGCATCTGGCTGTTATACTTGCAGCAAAGACAACAATCAAGGAAAATGCCTTCCTTCTGTGGAAAGGCCAGAGAAAGAGGCTTGAACACCTCTCTGCTGTTGATTTCTAATTGCATCCATCCTCTCCAGAAAGAAAATACTCTTTGATACTCTTCACTCATACAGTAAAGATTTACAAATATAGTTTTTAAAAATTAACACTTGCCTGAATCCCCTGTTTTCTGGAGGCAAGAAATAAGTTGGTAGTTCTTCTGGGTCAGGAATTTTGGGGAAAGATTTCATGCATTCTGACCGCTGAGGCCAAAGAATATCCTGTTTCTCCTAAGGGGGAAAGGCATTATTTTTTATTATTTTCTCAACATTTTTAATATTCTAACGAACAAGGAATGGTAGGATAGTCTGAAGAAAAAAACCACCAAACCAGAGATCTTTAAAACTATTATTTTTCCATCCTTTTTTAACATCAGCAGTTGAAACTTTTATCTTTATTTAGCTCTACTGCTTTACTTGCAGCAAATGTTTACAGAACAACTCCCTCTGTGCTGCCGTAGTTTCAAAGGATGGGAAACCAGTACAGAGAAACTGTGTATGTTGAAGAAATTCAGAATGCTACATTCTCTAGTGCTGCCACACATCAAAACCACGGCCCAAAGGCTAAGAAGTTTCACATGAACAAGGAGAGGATTAATTTTTCCCTCTCCTCTGAGACAGGGCAAAGCTCATGCTCTTCACTCACTCTGCTGGGTTCCACACTCCACACCGAAACGACAGAACGAGCCACAGGGGAAGACTGCAAGGACTGGCTGTGAACACTTTGGTTTGCATGAGGATCCAAATTCATGGATGTCATACTAGAAGTTGAAGAGTCTTCACCAAACTAGAAACAACAGAAAGACAAATTTAATAAAGGAGATGGTACATTCCTTCTTTAATTTCTCCATGTTACTTCCCCTCCCCACTTACAAAGTTAAGCCTCAGATGACCTGAAATGTGAGTGGCAAAAAAGGAATTTAAGCCTCTTGATCCACTCTGACCATGCAAGAGTAATAGTCATGCTGTAAATAAGTCAACAATGAAAACACAAGTGCAAATCAAGGAAAAAATGCTAAAAGGTACCAAGCGGTGTAATAGACCACAAATAAAATCTACTTATCTAGATTGCACTGCTTGGGATCAAGTCAGAATTGCTGAGACTCATGGCTTTCAGAATTATCTCAATGATCTGAATTTATAACTACAACAATAGGAAAAACAATCAAAGACAACAAGATTAAAAATTATTATTCCTATTTCTTAAACTAGTTAAGGGGAAACTTCAGAACATACTCCACATTGCAAAATAACTGAAATCATAATCCTTACCTGCAGTTCTAATACAGCAGAGGTATTGCTAAGGTGGATGTCATTCTGGGTTTTCAATATTAGTACACACCTTGCTTCCAAAACTTCTTAGTAGTCTTGTATCAAATTTTCTTGGCGCAATCATAGGAAACTAAGGCTTTGAACTAAAATAAACTTTTCCAATTCAAATAATTCTCTTTTCTAAGTAAAACAAAGCCTTTTACAAAAAACCCTCTGTATTTCTATAGTTCACAGTCTCTCACTTGCATTAATACCAAAACGAATGTTCATTAAAATACTTTGCACTATGGAAAAGGAAGAGACTAAGAGATTTCTCACTATAATTACCACATCCAAAATGGAGCCCTTTTGTCAAGCCTGAAAAAAATTGAAATTATTTTGCTAATAAAGCAAATGAGATGTAACTTTAAGCAGTGGTATCAATTCACAGACAAACCTGAACATATTCCACATTTTCAAAAATGTCTCCACGGTGATAACGAACAGGCTGATCCCACTGACAGTGCAAGCTATGCTGCTGGTTGCCCAATCTGCAAATCTGATGGTTCCCTGCAGAACACAAAGTATTTTTTTATACTAGAGAAGTGTAGTTTCTGAGAAGACAAAGACAGCACACAGTCAACCTTCTCTGCCCCCAGTTTGGTCAATTCTTTTTATTTACTCCATCAACCCAGAGGAAACTCCAACTTCAAAAGACTTAAAAAAATTTCTCTATTCAAGAACACACTGCACTCTCTTGTTTTAATAAGCAAAACACAAGAGCCAGTCAGGGCCACCTTAATACATGAAGCACTTATATCCTGACACTTATCTGAGTATGTGAGATATTTCATTACTTTAATGAGCATGGACACTAAAAGGTTGTACCTAATTGAGCTTCTTTTGCCATCTGTGTCTCATGAATGATGTTCCTCAAGATTTGTTCCTCCTGGATGAGCTTGTACTTGTCTAAAACATCTTGTTGTCTAAGGTAATGGTCATGCTGCTTTTGATATTCCTTTAATTCATTTAATGTTCGCTGAAGTGATCTTGGAAATTAAACAGAGAAGATTTGCTTTGAATGCTTTATAAAATATCACCTTTTCCTACACTCTTGCACGTTTTAAACTCTACGTTTCTTAAAGTATTTTTATGCTTAATTCTATTGCATAATCAAAGAAACACAGAAATTTAAAAACAATTCTTCTTGAAAAGTAAATAACTGCTGCAACAGAACTGCAGAAGTCTGATTGCATGCTCTGCCACTGGGATACTTCAGTTACCTATGCTGGGCTTCCAATTTTTGCTCAAGTTTTTGCTGACACAGGACAGCATGCTTCCTTTTTACAGCTTGCTCAAACCCTGGTTTGGCCTGTAGAGCATGATCGTAACACAGGACTGAGTGGTTGTACTCTCCAAGCATCTGAAGAATGACCAAGAGAGAGAATTAGCCATTGTGCTTATTTAATAAACGAAACTCAATTTTTAAAGAAGTCATTAACTTAAATTTTAACTTATGGTAACAAGCAGCCTATCATTTCTGACACTCAAGCCACTACATCTATTAAAGAAAGGCTGCAGAAGAACTTTACTGAAATTTATTTCCAGGTGCAGATAAAAGCCTTTGCTAAAAGACAGACTTTTGAATAAAAGTATCTTGACAGAATCTTAAGCATAAGATGCACGTGGAGCACAAGACACACTGTAAAAGAGTAAAGCATTACAAGTCAACCCCAAAAGACTAAGTAATATTTAATTTTCTTCAAGTCTTGGAAAAGAAAGGTTGTATTTACTGCGTATATATTTCCTAAAGTGTAGTAGCTGGTAAAGAAGTCACTGTAATCCAGAGCTGCATGAACCACAATAGCTGCATCTGCAGAGAAGTGAGCCCGGTGCAAAATATTTGCCAAATTTACCAGTGCAATGTCTTTATTTTGCCTAAAAGAACAAAAGAAAATAAAAAAGGAAAAAAATTGAAAACGAACATTGAAGGAAGGTAAGATTGTGAAAGAATCATGCACAAGGATACATTAATTTGCCAATCACATGTTAAAATATATCACTTGCTAGAAAAGTGTCTCACCTATTTATATGCCTAGTATAGCACACAGAGACCAAGAACAAGTAACACAGATTATTCCTTAGGATACTGTCTTAGAAACCAAAACCTTTTTACTAATTAGGATAAGTACAAAAGCAATCTGAGAAGAAATCTTTATTTAGCAATTCTTACCTTGAAGAAAAATGAAGGGCACGCATGGCACATTCTACTACTTGGTATGGCTCATTCTTTATTCGCCAGTAAAAAGAAGCCATGTTATAGAGCACCCAGGAAGAAGAGTTCTGCAGTACAGAGAGACACATGAACTGTACTAACACACGAACTAAAAGGTTAATCAGGGCTTTAATTACTTAGGATGAAAAGCTGATGAAGTTGGTGCTCAGCTGCTCTAAGCTATCATCTTTCACTGGAAAGCTGCCATTTGGCAACAGTTGTCAATGTTTAGGAACACTGAACTAGTATATTAATGTATTAAAGAAACAGAATTTTTCAGGTATTTCATTTTGGGCGGGTAAAAATAAAAAAACGAGGCAAAATGAGAGGTGACAGTAGTTTAAGCATCAGCATCTTAGCTGGAGATCAGTTGTAGGGTTCCTAGATTTTGCAGGAAGACCTTTAACGAAAACATACACACTTCACTACTGCTGTCTCTTCTTTGCCCTTCAAGTACCTGTATTTTTGTTTAAAAACTCTTATTACCTTGACAAAGCAGCGAATGTGGCTTGCCAGACATAATTATATAAGTCCTTAAAGATGACAGCAAGTATCTATTTCCTCACTTTGCTGATGCCTTCTCCTGCCTCTACTTGCCTACCAGAAAATGGTCCCAGTTTGCCTTTTGAAACTGAACAGTAAACCAAAAATACATGTGCCAAACTGGATCTGACTGCTTGTATGAGGTGTATCTAAACTTGTGAGACCTTTCCAGCACTCTTTTTTGTGCATCCAGCAAGATTACAGTTTCATACCTTCATGAGCCCATCATAAATACGGTGACCTATTTCCTCTATACTTCTTCCCAGCCTCCGTGATAAGTATGTGAAGATTGGATCTTCTTTAGGTAATAGAGGTGCAGAAAGATTAACTCTTTCTTGGACACCCTAAAACAAGAATTGAATATAGGTATTTGCTGACACTTTAAAGTAGAGAAATATAAACAAAAGCATGACTCCCAGGAAAATGTACGGCATGGTTATTTTACAATCTTATCCTCCTTTCAAGGTCTCTGGGAACTGATAGAACAATTTCACCTCTGAAAGATAATAATATATATTACTGCAGATAGGAAAACAGTAGAAGCAGCCAAAAGCAGTCTCTACTTGTGAGTTCTACAGGGGAAATTCAGCTCTGGTAACACTGTGTATCTGGCAGCTACTGATTTCACTAATGACCACCAAAGCACTTAAGTCAGGGTTGTCAGATTTCACGCACACAATGGAAGTATCCCTACACCTCTTCTCTTTCTCCTTTCCCCAAGCACAAACATACTTCTTTCAAAAATGGATCCTGACCCAGGAACAGAGCTAAAAAAACTTCACTTAGTGTTTAGGTGTAAGAAAAACCTTATTTGTTGAGGTAAAGACTTGCAATAAAATAAATATCAAGATAAAAACACTAAAGCTGCATCTGCATTAGAAAATCTGTTCATATAATGCTTCTGACAAAACCAATTTTTCTACCACTCTTTCACTGTAATTTTTCTAAAGCAGCTGAACTTTGTACTAGTAGGGAATAATTATCCTCTGAGTTAGGGCTTGGCATTCAGATAACAAACACAGTCAGGTTTGTTAGGAGCTACCTACAAAACTGCAAACAATTTATCCCGAATCTTCATACATTTTAATGACCCTGTTTAGCACTCTCCAAATTTCAACTGAGACAATTCACAAGCTAGTAGTAGTCCCAATGAAAGCTACCAATTTGCTAATGAAACGTGTTCTGAAAACAAAATACTCCATTTTCCTAAAAATGTCCTCTAAAATAATGCAAAAAATAACAAGAGAAATGGTGTATCTGATGGAACAGGCATAACCTCTGATATGCAGGCACTTTCATCAGGGCTCAACTGTAGTTTTTAAAAAAGTGTGAAACAGTCTTGGAAGATTACAGTACCTTTCAACCTTGAGTGAGAACTGCCAGTAGGAGTTTTCTATTTCTCTTCCTAATGGGGAAAAATACTTTCTTGAATTTGCTCACTTACCCGTAAGTGCTGAAAAGCATGAATACTGTATGGAAGATCTAGAACTTTTGTACAGTCTGGCTGCTGCAGGTCTGGAGGCACTGGGGACTTTGTGTCTATATAGTCTTCAGGGCTGAGGACATAATAACACAGTAGACTGCAGATTAAAACACTGCTGAAGTTCCTAAGAGACAGTATGGTAGATGATATAGAGTATTCTGATTTAATCATCACAGAAATGCCCTGTTTGGGCACATTAGCCCATTTCTGTTGCATTCCCAGATTTCAGTTGCATCGGGATGTCATGACTGTAGGATAAAGTAAATAAATTTGTCTGCTTTACAGAAAATATCATCATTTGGATGGACTCCAAAATATCAGTGTCCACTGATACTATGATTAATGATGTATCTGCCAGGCAAATGGCAATGCATGCAGACTCTTCAACTGAAACAAACAAACCAAGCCCAAAAAGGGGTGAGTAGAAGTCCAAATGAAGGTGTATGACGATAAAATTGATCTTTTCCCACTTCAAGTACTCATGTGATTATGATTAAAAAAACCCAACTCAAACAAAACAGTCATTCCTGAAGATGAATTACCAGTGAAGCTGAATGTCAAGTACACTGTCTGCTCATCCTTCATTTTCTAAACACAGGGGATAAAATATGACCAGAAAGTTCAACAGCTTGGTAATCAATGGAATTTCATTCAAATTTAAGTCAAGATAGTTTCCACTAAAATAAATATCTATCTCAAAACACTGAAAGCACACTCAAGCAAATTCAGCTCCCTTCTACATGACATATTTCACTTTAATTCAATGAAATCAGTGTCCGGTTGCAGCAGTACAGAGTAACAGTGGTAGAACTGGGAACAGAAAGGAAAAGTTTCAGGGCAGGGCTGGTATATACGGATTGGGGGAAGTAACATTTGAATGTTGAACCTGCTCACAACTAGTGGCAGATGTTGTTTCAGTTTTATTACATAGTAACACAAAACAAAAACTACCACCTAAAGAAAATCAGTGCTAGTAATTTTTCACTTGTATTTGGAAGTACTGTTGATTTTTTTTCATTCTGTAAAAATGTTAGAATATAAAGCACCTTATTAAAGCATCTTATTACCGGATATCTTTGCTCTCTAAGGTGATGTATGTGCCATCGTAGAGATCTAGGTCCCCCAGGGGCACCTTTGCTTTAATGCAGTCTGGATCTTCTTTATTATGCCTTTGTTCCAGCCCTGTGTCTCTGTCCTCATTTTCCTCTATATGAATCTTTTGAGCAACTAACTGTTTCTGTAGGAAAAAAAAAGAAACAGAAGCATGTAACACAGATGAAAGCAAATGCTATAGTTGCTACGATTCAACAGTCCAACTTTTTCCTTAAAAAAAAGTTCATTTGAAAAAAATCTTAAAAACTCTCGTTAAATTTTGGGAATTTAACTTCCTTATCTTTTAACATCTGTAATTGGATGGCATATAAATACTTTCATTAGAGATAATACAACTTGAATGAGTCCTTACTTCTCCTGTTGTGCCTAAAAAGGGGGCTAGTAACATCCCAAATCCATGGTAGGCCATGTACAAAAAGAAGAAATGGTTGCTACAAGTAAATCAAATTTTTCACATTTGGCCCCCTTTTTTCCACTCTAAGACCTTGTGGAAGCAATATGAGACATTGCAACAAATCATCATCATCTTCAGCGTTCAGTGTGCTAAGTACAACTGAACATGAGTACATGTGATTAGTACTGCACATGAATACTGTGAAATGAGAAAACCTGCATTTTTAATTAAAGCCATGCACATTTGACTACATGGCACTGTGAAACAATAGAGATATATACACTAGTAGCAATTTGTACAAAGACTTACAAAAGGTAACTTCAGCTGAAAGTCATTTGTATACCACAAGCTGGACATTAGTAAGTTCCACACCCACAACCCACATTCCAAAAAGGTTGCAAGAATTATTCTACCCACAGCTAAAATATCCATCACCGCAAGAAAGAGTATACCCCAATGAGAAAAACTGGCTGAATACAGTCACATGAGGGACAGTCCTGCTTATTTCCTTTCTCCTACTTCTCCCATTCACCTAAAGCTACCTATGGTGTTCATCTAGCTTTCCACTTAGTAATCCCAATCTGATAAAACCAAAGCTGGCACAAGAAAGGGGTGCACAGCCAGAAGGGCTGGGAGCTGTCTGCTTACCTAACTCCTATTATATTTCAACTTCAGTTTATCAGTTCAAAGTTCATTTAAAGCCCTTTTCAAAAGGGTGGTCTCAAACTCCTTCTCCATAATAAATGGGCTTGAAGAAAAACAAACATGTTTTGTTCCGTGTTCTTCTGAGATACTGTACAAAGGAATCTAGTGACTTTATGCAAAAATGTTAGGATTTATGGCTAACAACAGGGAATAATACAACTGGAGACCAGTTAGGCAGACTTCAGGCAAAAAATTCAGATCGGAAAAAATTTTCATCCTTTTATTGAAGCAGAACTTTGCCAATAATAAATTATTTTCCCCATCTAAAACTATCACTAAAAAGTCTATGGGAAAAAAAATAAATCTGTATTTTCAGAAATTAGTTAGCATTTAAATGTTATGTTTTACCTCTAGTTCTTTGAGGTAGTTAACTGTTGTTTCTTGTCTCATTAGTATTACCAAATCATGTGGGTTTCTCAAGTTCATTGGTGAATCCACCTGCAAGACATTTTAACATTCCATCATGGAAGACATTCACTTAATGACAGTGATTTTAAAAGAAGGCAGTTATGTTCATTCACTCACAGTTTGTTTGTTCATAGGTTTTCTGTCCAGTCAATATTCATAATACCTCCATTATGAAAATCCATACTTCAAACAACGTTATCATTTGAGAATCCAATTCAACCCATGCTTTAACTTTAAACCTATTTTAATTTAATCAGGCACACAAATTCTAGGCACAAGAGACAAATAAATTTCCACAACAAATATAACTAGGAGTACCTACTGCTGAAATACTAGATACCTTAAACTGCAAGCACAGAAACTTACTTTGTTTTATAACTTTAAAATTCCTCCACCACATCCCACAAAAGGCACGAAGTAGCTCAGCTTCAACTCCTCTCTGCAACTAATGTAACACACTGGCCTACCATTAGGATCTACTGCCTTCAGCGTTAATAACTAAAGGAATAAAATCAAGAAGGAAGCAGGTGAAGACTGAAAACTCTGTGAGAGAAGACCATGCTACATGGTCTTTTCTAACGTGGTCCATAGCTATGCACAGAAGGTCACAGCTCCATGAAGAGGGACAGCAGAGGCAAGTCACAGACAGAGCAGTTACACATCAGCCCCTAGCCAGGCTCAGCAAACTATAGCTGAAACCCCCCAGCCCTGTGCTCACACCAAACTCTGCTGTCTCACGGGGAGTGGGAAAGTCCTGCAGTGGGGAAGGCGGTGTAGCAGCAGAGGAGCTGATGCAAAGGCTCACTTCCAGGCTTGCAGCCCTGATTCCTCCCATGTCAGTGTGAGAGCAGCACACTGGCTGCACAGCAGCTGTGGAGACCACTGAGATCCCTTGGAAGCCAATCCAACGTCAGAGGCTGAGCAGAACGTAACTCACTCCTGGCTGTTTTGTCTGAACTAATAAACTAAATTAGTTCATGAAGGATTCAATGAGCATGAGAAGAGAAAGAAAGAAATAGGAGTATGTAATGACAGGATGAAAAGACAAGGTGACAAAACCAGCAACATCTCACACTTTTAATGTGACTGTTAGATATTCTACATCAAGATGTTTTTCCTGGATCTTCTCAGTTTCCATTCAAGCTTTCAGGATACAGAACCAGCTGCTGCATGAAGATGTGAGCACTTACCTCTTTGTTAGCACTGATACCTCTAAATGGGCTGTCAACACCCTTGACATCTGTGCAAACTTGATGACATTACAATTTAATGGAAAAGTTTGCCATATACAAAGGTGCAGGAGAACCTCCTGAGCTCCAGATTTTTTTTTTTGTCCTTCCTATTCGGGCAGGACAAATTTCTGTTACACTCTCTTACTGCAAAGAACTGCATCTCCAGCATATTTTCTGATCATCCTAATGTGTCCTGTCAACAGAGTACACCTTAGGCTGCATTCTCTTGGTTGTGAGTCAGATAAGAAGCTCAAATCTACTTTCATTGGACTACTGACTGTCAAGTCAACATTCATTGCAGGATTCTTGACTAAGGACCTTACCCTCTGAGATACAAACACTTGTTCCTTTTACCAAGCCCTAAGTGTGGTTTTGGCTAAATTTGGCTAAGCATTCCTTTCCAAAGCAAAAGCTGCAGTGCTTCTTTTAATATGGAGCCCTTTTGATGGGTGGCTACCTATACAGTCCAAACTCTTATATAAATCTCATGCTCTCCCTTACAAATTAAGTCTCTTGTATCACCAGATGAATAGAAAATCATGGGTGCTACTGACACTAGTCCATTTTTACACTATGAATTTGGAGGTTATGGATTCAACTGTTGCAAACAAAGGATGACCAAGTATCCACCATGATGCAGAGAACCACAGAAAATACCATTTAAAAAAAATCTAATGATTTAGTTATTCAAAGTATTAAAGCCTGCAGCATTTTATTCATGGGCTTATTTCCTATTTCCTCCTATGGGCCCCACCTCACTTTGAATTGCTTGCACACAAAGCCAGAGTTATGCACGGAATGTAGGTTTATGCCTCATTTGCTAAAGAAACTGCTGTAGTATGTGCAAATAAATGAGAGATAAATTTGCAAAGAAAATAAGTTTCACTGCATTTAAAGCACTTCATCACCCATTCCAAAACAGCACTGCTCATGATACATCTAAAAGCTGTTTGTATGATACTACACAGTCACTGAGGACAAAGTCAACTATCAGCTCTACTTTCAGTGACAAACAGCATTTTTTGAGAAAGTTATGCAGGCATCACCAATTAGAGAACCTTATTCTGAAAGATGAAGAATCTTGGCTTATCATTCATTTAGAAACAGAACCATACTCAGAGCTGGCTTTTGTTTTTAACTTTTGGTAAGACAGTCTTGTGAGAGGTCTGAATTTAGTATTGGAGAATTTGGAGTGGTAAGTTACCAACCCAGTGTGCTTGTATCAACAGGAAATCAATGCAGTAAGTACCACACTCCCATCAACTATTATCTGGCAGTAGAAACCAAAATTTCAACAATATTAAAGTTACAGTGATCCACCAGGAAATAATTTTAGTTAAGAATATTTTTCATTAGTCTTCAGATTTTCCCTTCCACATCTGACTCAGTTTGTCACCAGCAAATAAGCACTTTTTAATAACAGCAGAATCCTTCAGCCTAGTAGAAGGTTAACCTCACCAGTGTGTAAACACAAAGCTCCTAACACAGAATTGTGTAGTTGTACTGGGTTTGCATGGCAAGGGGTGCCTTCTGTGAGCAGCTGCCAGAAGCTTCCCCTAAGCCAGGCAGAGCTGACTCCAGCTGGCTCCAAGGTGGACTCGCTGCTGGCCAAGGCTGAGCCCATCAGTGACTGTGGTAGTGCTGCTGTGATAACACACTTCAGAAGGGAAAAGAAGTTATTGTGACCAGAGAAGAGAGAAGTGACAATCTTCAAGAGAAACAGCTCTGTAGACGCCAAGGCCAGCAGAAGAGGAGTGGAGAAGATGCTCCAGGTGCCAGAGCAGAGATTTCCCTGCAGCCTGTTGTGAAGACCATGATGTGGCAGGCTGTCCTCTGCAGCCTATCAGGGAGCAGAGATCCATGGGCAGCCTAGGGACAACCTCACACTGGAGCAGGTGGATACCCAGAGGAGCTTGGGAACCTCTGGGAAGCCCACACTGGAGCAGGATTTTAGGCAGGACCTATGTAACTCCAGAGCACCCACACTGGAGCAGTCTGTGCCTGAAGGATGGCATCTTGTGGAAGGGACTCTGAGCTGGAGCAGTTTGTGACAGCCCATGTGAAGGAACCACACTGCAGGAGTTCATGGAGGACTTTCTCTTGTGGAAGGGATGTGACAATGGAGCACAGGAAGGATGCTTGGAGGAAGTTGGAGGAAGTTATGGTAAAATCACTGTGTGGTGAACTGATCACAATGCCCATTCCTCATCCTCCTGTACCACTGAGGAGAGCTGGTAGGGAATCAGGAATGAAGTTAAGTCCAGGAAGGAAAGGATGGATTGGGAGAAAGGTATTTTTAAGATTTGCTTGTATTTCTCATTACCTTACTCAGATTTGTAATAAATTTACTCATTTCCTCAAGTTGAGTCTATTCTGCCTGTGGTCTTAACTGGTGAGTGATCTCTCCCTAGCCTTATTCAAACTCTTGAGCTTTCTCTTGTATTTTCTCTCCCCTGAGTGACAAAGCAGCTTTGGTGGGCACCTGGTAAGCTCTTCATTACCCCCTTCTCTCTAGTAACAAGACAGATGGCTTTTGACCTGGAACTTACTCATCTCAGATCCAGTCAGCAACACTGTCAAGACTTGCAGTTCATTATCCAGCTTACAACATCCCTCCCTACATCAAACATATTTTCTTCACAGTGCCAGCCATTTCTAGAGCAGGAAAAAGATAAAGCTGATGTATTCAGCTGTGAGGAGCACCAATACTGTGTTTGCCATTGAGGGCAGCAATGACACCTCATGAAGAATACAGTGAGTAAGCTGCAAACAAAGGTTTGCATCTGCATAACCAGCACAGCACAGATATGAGCAGCTGCAGTGGTAAACTTAAGTGTGAAGCAGGATGTGCTGAAATCAGACACACTTGAAGCCCTGCAGGGGCTCACACTTCCTTCATGCTGCCTGTGCTCAAGTTCCACCTAGCATCTTCCTGTTTACCTGCGCAGCCACATCCCCAAACCAGGAAAATTATACCCTGAATAAAACAATAAAATATCTCAGAACTTTCTTGTGAGTTGCTGCTTATTAAAATTCAAAGAGATGGCAACATATCCCAAAGATTTGGTAAAGCCCTCAGAGTTTCGTGCACCTGTCAAATAATTCTTTGTCCAAATAAAAGATATTTGATGGATATCTAGAGACTGTTCTGGATTATGCCCCTCCCTTCCCACGACAGGACTCTAGGGAGATTTCAGAGGATACTGGTTTCACTCAGTCTCATGTCATGCTTGTGCTCTTACAAATACTTGCCACCTTCACCCCTTCATGCAAAGTCTGTTGTGCCTCAGCACCTGATTTGGGAGTCAGATGAGTGAAAAATACACAGATATTGTGACTTACATCATCTTTTTCAAAATGTAAGCAACTCTCCACAGGGCTCCTCTGGGATGAAACAGAACAGACGTCACCCTGCACAGCAAACACAGCCTCATGGTGTGGAGAGTGGAGACTCCTGCACCAGAACAGATGCTCTGTCCAACTTACTCGCTTTTAACTCGAAGTGTTTGGCTGATGGCAAACATCACATTCATTTACTCTTCCTCCAAAGTGCTGAAACTGTGACATGCAAGATGAAGTGCTTGAAATGCAAGAATCTGACTTCAATTCCAACACAGTAAACAGGGAAAAAATAGTTGTGCTGAAAAGCTTTCTTTGAAACTTTGACAGCTACTGTAGTTACACTGCAGAAAGCCTGCCAGTAAAACACTTTTAGAATAAGAGTTCTCTGTTCAACTTTGCCCAAAGGTGAAAGTTTCTTTATAAAGCACAGTTCAAATTTATTCACTGTCACAAAGTACACGAAGAAACTGATTCAGCAAGAAACACAGAATTTGTGCAATGAAAAAAGACATTGAGTTGAATCAAACCCTGAAGTTTTAGTCTCCTATTTTACCTCCATATATCAAAGTCTCTCAGCAATTAGACTTGTAAGTTTTGCCAAACCTTCCGGCATATTTTTCCCAACAATCCAGTAACATTGCACCAGGAAATAAATTTTTTAAATGAGGGTTGATGAATGACTCAAGTCAACTATTTTTAAGTAAGGCTTTTTTTAAAGTACTATGGAAACCCCACTGTTAACTGAGGCACAGGTACATCAGAATCAGAACAGCTGTTAGTGCCTCTGCACATTCTAACTGCATTATACTACATGCAGAAGGCAGATTATTAGAGAAAGAAGTACAAAATACTGTATCAAATGATGCTGTAGAGAAAACTGGGTTCACCATATTTGTTTTATAGGCAGTGGATGTTTTGACACTGTACAAAATAAAGGCAACTCTCCCCTCCAACAGGCTGGAATTTCCTGCAGTCTTGAGGGGGAGCCAAGGATCTGAAAACGGGTGCTTGTCTCTTGGTATATTCTTGAGGTACTTCACACTCCAACTTGACGCTACATGGCATTTCTGAGGAAGCCACGAAAAAATCTGCACAGGTTTCAGTGCAAGACAAACTAGAAAACTGGAAAATAAATTCTTTGACTCATCCAAATGATGAGTAGGCAGTGTCAGGAGATACTTACTTGTTCCAAGGGATGCCACTGAAAAATTCAGTGTTGAAATGAGTTTTTGTAAGTATTGAATCATTTAAAAGCTTACTGCTGCAGAAACTGTTAGCAAACAGCACTAGATATTTTGATATTATTAATACTAGCTGTACTACAGGGAAAACACACATTTAAGACACTTGTAACACTTCAGAAAAAAACCTAAGAAAGTTGCAGGATTATTGAATGCCTCTGCTCAACTGAGATCACAAAAGCTATGAATATCCTAGCTAATAGATCTAAATACATTAAAGGTAAACAAGACTTCACTGGGAATACCACGTGTCCAATGTGCTGCTGGTCATACTTAAGGGTAAAAATTTCCAATTTCTATATTCTAGGTAAGGTTTATATTCTTCAGTAGCCATATGCTCAGCTGAATCAAAACAAGAGATGGAGAGATCACTCCTATATACATCTGTAATGAACAAGTACTTTTTTTCATAAAAGCACACTAGTTCTTCATGTCTGCTTACTGCCAAATCTTAAAAATTTCAAGTGTTCTAATATGAAAATACAGACAGGAAGACTAATTATTAGACATACAAGATATCTAAAAAAGATTAACCCTGAGCAGTAAATTCTTCAGCAAATGAACAGAAAACCCATTAATTTCTTCTGTTAGACTTTGAGGGAAATTACTTTTTCCAGCAGTGTATTTTCAAAGCAGGCAGGGACATGAAATAACAGTGGATTTCAGAGTCTTGCTGACTTTGCTCTTTTGGGCTTTGGTGGGGTCTTCATGCAAATGTGCTTGGGCCAGTTCCAAGGCTACCCTTGGCATTCCAGGCACCAAGTGTACAGAATAACCTGTTTTGAACAGTTGATTTGTATCATCCTTTCAGATTGTCCAAGTCTTCTTTTAAAGGTGGCAAAAAACAGGATCAGAGGCCACGAAATCAAAGTGTGAGGATCCTAAGAGAAACGGGAGCTGGGAACACACTGTGTGCAGAGGACAAAGGCTGTATGAAAACACCTGGAACTGAGGGATGAGCAGGACATGCCTACACATGGTCAGAGCCACTGCTACACACTCTGGACTCACAGCCTGAACCTCCCTGCTGTGTATTACCACACTGAGCTAAATCCAGACATCTTTGCACTGAAGCTTTTCTGTCAGCAGTCAAAACCTGGCATAGGTTACCTGCTGGACTCTGGCAGGTGTGAGGGCCACCAACAGCTGCAGCTCAGCAGCCCTTGGGATCTGCCTCAGCTCCTCCACCTCAGATGCAAATCTCTGACTGCTGAGTTGAGAGAGGTGGAAGCTACTTCTCCACCACTGCTCCAGTGAATGAAACATTTGCATTTCTGATGCCACATACAGGCTACCGAGGCCTATTTTTATAAATTCAGATCTAGTCTTGATGTTCACAGTGACACAGAAATACAAAGGCTGTGCTCCCCTGGGAGCAGGCAGTGCTGGTGAAGTGCAGTAGGAAATCCCCACCTGGGACAAGGACATTAAGCACCTCAGCCATTCACGATACAAAATGTTCACGTTCAATAATTTCTTATACACTTATGTAAAGGCAGAAAATTTAATGAGTTTTTTTTAAACTGCTGTTTTTCATACCACAAGAAAACCTATGGCCTTCTGATGACCAAGAAATTCTAAACCAGAGCAAGCTTTCCTTTTCATGAGGAAAACCTTACCTATGCCTCAGAACTATCCTGCCTCAACTCATCACCTCAGGGCTGGATAATATCTAATGAACTGCAGAACATTCAAACCAACCAGGTTTGCCCAGGTGTCTTTGCACACACTCGTGTGGAGGCACTGATAACTGTTTTGGGGAAGGCGTGGTTCAACCTTAGACACTTCAGTAAAAATGAACAATTTTTTTTGTGTATGTGCGTGGGATTTTTTTGTTTCCTTGTTTTGTTGTTGTTTAGCACACAGTAGACTTGGAAGGGTAAGAAATTCAGTCACATAGGAGTTCACAGAACCAAGCAAACTAACCTTTAGAGTACGAGCAAAGCAAACATTCACCTGCCATTTTCAAGATAGGACTGAGTGATTACTTAATGTATAAGAGAAAGTGATTTTTGTAAGCAGCAAATAGCTTTTAATTTGGCTACTCTAGAACCTCAGCTTTCCTTGGGTTTGGATGGCTTTTCCTGTGTTCTTGAGCACATGGAGCACTGCTCCCATCTCAACCTGTCAGCATACATGTGCACTCAGATGCCAGGCAGAGGAATGCATTAACAGCTCTAAAGCCAGCCATGCAGCAGCTTGCCTTGCTGCTGCTCGAGGTGCACTGGCACTCAAATCTGCCACCAGATGAACAACTGGCAGGAACTGTCTCCGCTCTCTACTGCACTAAGGCAGACTGAAGCACACTACAGCACTGCAGGAAATTCAGATGGCACATTCATTGTGACACATTGCTGGTTGTCTTAGTCCCAAATAAGCTAGCCAGCACTGCTCTTTGACTCTCCTCTCCAGACTGTCTCATGAACTTCAAAACACATGACAAGACATCAGAACAACTTTTTGCCAACTCACACTCCTTGCCAGAGGCCCTTTGCTCTTGACAACACTTTCCCAATCCTGCTTTGGATCATCTGCCTGGAAGGTTTCTGTACTTTAGTTTAATTACTCTGACCTAACTTCTTCAGAGTTTACAGCAATCCATAAAAAGGCAGTCCTTTGAGTCCCCACTAGCTTGCTCAGCTTTAATTACCTCCATCAAGGCATCTCTACAAAGCCCCTACCTCAATTCTCATATGTCAGGTCTCTGAGCCATGGTAGCAGCAGGTCCCCACCACTAAAGACATGCATGACTGTACTCTGCATTGCATTTAATCTGACAATTGTCTGTCTTTATGCTGAGTTTCTCTCTTCAAGTACACTAGCAGTATTTCTGTAGAGTGACTAGCTTCCCTACTGGCAGACAAACACTGTCTAAAATCAGTTATATATCAGCCTGAACTTTAAACTGAGTTGTGAAATGGCTTATAAACATGCACTGAGCAGATATAATCTCATTAAAGAGAGACGATTACTCAGTCCCCAGCTTTGCAAGAGCACACATTTGAAGGCAGACTCAGACTAAAAGAACATGAACTGATCCAGAGAATGATGTCTTTGATCTGAAAACTAGCTACTAGAGCAACAGATACAGCTTGATGGCTTGTTTCTTGATGGCTGAGACTTTAAAATATTATATGCACTTCTAGTAATTTGTTTTGTCATTTAGAAATGCTCACTAGAAACCTGAACAACAGTGCCTGTCTATGTTAATTTTGCCACTGCTGCCAGGTTGTTGCACCAGCTGGAAATCAAGTCTGAGCCAGGGTGTACCTGTGGTCTTGTGCCAGAAAAGTCAATCTCACTTGAATGCCTGAATGTAGTCTCATATTAAATGCTTGCACTCTTGCTGCACTGTAAGGAGAAACATCTAAGAGAGATTTTAGGTCAATAATGCATAATAAACTCACCTTTCTTCCCTGAAACACATTCCAGTAACTAATATTTTGTATTTAGGTCAGGATTTGTGACTCTTGCTGTCAGCTCCTCATCCACAGTGCACTTTGGTAACAAGGAAAACAAAGCTCACAGTAGCAAACTCAAAGCTACAAGGAAGTCAGGTGTCACTGGTGCTCATCTGCATTTCCACAGATAGTGGTGCATTTAGCAGGGGGAATCTCTGGGTCTTACTATTAATTAAGTTTTGCCTATGTCTTAATTATGTAGGCTTCATTTAGACAAACTGAAAGAGTTGAAGTAAAGACCAAGCCTGTACCTCTCTAAAAAGCTGGTAATCTTTGAAGAAGAGTTTCAGATTATAGGAATGTTAATATTTCCAAAATTAAATCATATAAATGCTAATTATTATCACTACTCTGCCACCAGCAGCCACTTGCAGTCAGAGACTGCTGTGCTGGAAGCATTGCAACGAGCAGTGCAAGGTCCAACAACAGCTGACCCCCAGCAACATCCTTCAGGATCAATACCCATCGTTACTAACACAGCTCTTCACTACTGACAGCCATAAAAAAGAACCACAAGTCTGGTGCCCTCTGCAAAGGTGGGGCAGCATGGCCACTGCAGGGCTGCAGTGACACAAGGTGCTGCAGAAAGGGCTGACAGGGACCCCTCTCACCAACAGCAACCACAAGCCCACGGGATGAAACTGCCCCATGCAGGAGGAAAGGCTGGGGCTGAGTGAAAAATAACTTCTCAGAAATGGCATTTGGGCTCTGGTGGGGAGAAAGCTGGGGAGAGGCAGCAGGGAGCCCTTGCAGCTGAGACAGCAAACTGCACCCTGGGCTGCAGCAGCAAGAGCCAACTGGGCAAGGGGTGTGATCGTGCCCCTCCACCAGGCACCCTGTGAAGGAGCCTGCTTCAGCTTTCTGTTGTCACTGTGAGGGCCAGAAAAGCCCATCTGAGGTGGTGAGGGCCCTGGAGCACACAACATGCAGAGCTTCCCATTGCCAGTGAATCACAGAGTATCTCAAGCTGGAATGGACCCATGAGCTCTCACAGTATGTAACAACTTAATGAAGAATATTCTGAAAAATTAAAGCAAAGGAATGCTCTGCAGTGAAGTTTGAGGCTTTTGTCCTGTTAATAAGTTCTTGGTATTAGGAGGAGAAGTTAAATATTTGGGAATATTGTGGTTGTACCAATGAACTGATAAATCCCTTATGAATCCTCCAAGCGCTGCAGATATGCTATTTCAACTCTGACACATTTGGTGCTGTGACCACTTCACTGGGGAGCCTGTTCCAGGGACTGACCACCCTGTCTGTGAAGAACCTCTTCCAAATGTCCAGTCTGAACTTTCCCTGGCACAGCTTCATTCCATTTCCTCGTGTCCTCTCACCCGCCACCAGAGAGAGGAGATCAGCATCTGTCCCCCCACTGCCCTGCTTGAGGAAGTTGCAGGCTTGGATGAGGTCTCCTCAGAATTAAGCTGAACGAGCTGAGCGACCTCAGCTGTTTCTCCTAAATCTTACCCTTGAGAGCTTCCATCCCGCTGGTTGCTCTGAGACTGAGTTTAATGTCCTTATCCTGAGGCACCCAAATTGCACACAGCACTCGAGGTGTGACTGCACCAGGGCAATGTAGAGTGGGACAACAACAATTCCTGCCTGCTGCTGCACAGCTGGAGGCTGTTACTTTTGCCGTCAACTATAGAACCACTTCTACAATTTGGCACTTAAAACAACATTGAAGTTCACTAAAAAACTCCTCCAAAACACAAGTAAGTGGAAAAAATTAAATTCAGAGGTGCCATGCAGAGCTGGCAATAACAATAACCACAAGCTTAAATATTTTCATGAGAGCTAGGGACATGACAGTTACAGATACCAAAATGCATCTAATTACAAAAAACTCACTGGACAATTCGCAGCACTACGTGCCAGATACCAAGGAATCAGGCTCCTCATATTCCAAGTAATAATATATTTATAATTGGAATTTCCTTGCTGGAAATGGGTGAATTAATTTTGACTGTGCAAGTAAGAAAAGTTATTCCACAAATCATGTTTTCTCATCATCAACCTACAGCTCACCTACAGCTTTGAGAACTTGACAGAGGGAACATGGGAATGCCTCTGCTTTACAAAGCATTTGGAACTGTAATAAAAAGACTAATGAATAGCAACAGTGGAAACTTCTACCTGTACCATCAGCAAGCTGACATGAAATGCCATTTCTTAAAATCAGTAATGAATTTAGCTAATAAGATTTTCAGGCCATCTTATCTAATTGGATTTTTCCAAGTCACAGCTGCTTTTCACACAATAATCAAAATCAACACCTGATCCAGCTCTTATAATGTACCCTCAGTATACAGACACAGATGCTTCCAGACCATTATTATACACTTGCACCACTTCTCCACTATGTTAAGTGAGGAAAGGAGATGAGATAGCACTGGAAGTGTTTTAATTAATTAAATAATTTACTATTAATGAGGGTGTTAGAGTGCCTGGATCCACCCAGACAGCCGAAGTCAATCATAAAGACAGCAGGAGTTTCCTGCAGAGAAAAGTCTGCTCCACCTGTCTGAGAAACTCAATGCATCTTGACAGGAAAACCCTGCTAAAAATCTTCACAAACGGAAGGTGACAATGGGCATTTATGTCTTTTGTACACGGAGAAGGCCACATTGCTTGCTACAGCGATCAATTCTGATCGAAACAGACTAAAGGAAACAGACAGATCTCTCACAAAAGTAAATTTCTAGTGCTGCTCCCTTCACAACAAAGAAGAAGGCAAGCAACTAAGAAAAAGCCTAAACGTGAGACACAGGTCGACTCTTTCAAGCCGCTTAGCGAACAGCCCACAATCAAAATAAGACATTTTGACTAAACCCACAGGGCATGCGTGTGCTCCTGCACCGAGCACACACGCCACCGCTTCTCTTTCCTACTTCCAGCAGGAAGGAAAAGCGGCCGGGTCGGGTGCGGCTGGATGTGAAAAATCGCAAATTCACTGACATCTCCTCCCCGCGGCGAGCAGCCCGGGGGTGCCCGGGCCGGCCCGCCCGGGTCCCGCTGCGAGCCGGGGCCGCGGCACCGCCGCTTTCGCCGCCAGAGCGGGACCCGGCCTCGTACCGGAGTCCCGGGAGCGGCCCCAAGGCAGGAACCGCCGCTCCAAACAGAGTTCCAGCCGAAATCCATCCTCGGCTCGCCCCGACCCACCGAGCGCCCCTCCCCGCCGCCTCGCCCCGGAGCTCCGGCGGATTCAAGCCACGTTTCACAAGCGACGCCAGCTCGCCGCGGGAGAGCCCCGTGCTGGGGCCGCGGGAGCGACCGGCACCGCTGCTGCAGCGGCTGCGGGAGCAGGCAGAGCCTCCGCGCCGGCCGAGGAGCCCCGTGCCCCGCACAGCTCGGGGCAGACCGGGGCTGCGGGTGAGCAGCGGCGCGGACAGCGGCTCTCCGCGCCTCCGCAGCCGGGTGGGCAGCGCCCCGCGTCCCTCGGGCCGCTCACCTGCTGCTGGATCTTCCCGTCCTCGGTGACCACCCAGT
>VZTB01011438.1:30666-43547 GCA_013397245.1 Thryothorus ludovicianus | reverse complement strand
GGGGGGGCTTGGGGCTGGGCAGGGGGCTCGGTTGGTGTTGTGGGGGCCAGGTCAGTGTTGGGGGGCCCTATGTGCCTTCCTGCCCTACATTCCTTCGCTGCTGGGCCAGGAGGGGTGAGCATCATCACCATCATATCCCCATCTTAGCACATCTCCAAAATGCCACTTGTGGGGTGCCAAGGGGAGACACAGGTGGGTGGCCTCACTGCTGAGCAGTCACTCAGCCAAACTGCCTGCTTGGGAGCAAAAAATCCTGATTTTTTTCCCCTTCCAGGCATCATGACATTGGAGGTTGTCCCATCAACCTAGGACAGAGGTGTTCACTCGTCCCCAGGGCTGTGCCACTGAGGAGGTCATGGGTCCCTGGCTTGTGTCCCCTTGCTTTCTCCAGGGAACAAACATGTCCTGGCAGTGCCAGGCTGCAGCCTCACATCAGCAGGATAGGGACTGAAATGTTGTCAGGTAGCCAGATCCTGCTACCCTGTTGTGATGCCATTAGGGAAACTGAGGCAGGCACAGCCAGGAGGTGCTGGTGTGGTGGGACCTGTGGGGTGGGATGGAGGCTGTGGGTAGGAGGACGCCGAAGCAGGAGGAACAGCAGGGGGACAATTCCTGGTGACAGCTGTCCAGCCTGGGGCTGAGGTGGCCGGACAGGCTCGGAACCCTCAGTCCTTACCTGTCACCCTTGGCAATGAGTCCCTGAAGAACCGTCAGGGCCAGCTGAACCCCAGCCCAGGGACAGAGGTCACAGATGCTGTGAGGAGCCACGCAGACCCCCCAGGCCTCCCTTAATTGGGAAGGATGGATGGGCTGCAGGAAAGGCTGGGGACCCCTGTGCTCCCTGCCCAGTGGACGTGGGATGCCCTGTGCTCCCGTGCCAGCCTCTCCATTGCCACCTTGCACCTCCATCATCGTGCCCATTCCGTTGTGGTGCACCCTCCTTCACACCCTCCTTGTGAGCAGCCCCAAATCGGGCAGCTGGTGGCAGGGTGGGCTCTGCACAGGGACCATCGGCCTCCCCAGCTCTGTCACATCCCACATTCCACATCCCTGCCCACCAAGGGTTAACCCTGCAGAGGCAGGATGCCTGCAAGCCCTCGTGCCAGTTCAGAAATGAATGTTGCCTTTAATATACCATCCTTCAATCCTTATCTCTCCTAATTTATTGGACATAACTGGTTGCGCTGATGGATTCGTGGCTTAGACCTTGGCTTCTAAATTTCAGCATTAATAATCTGCCCCTTCATTCTGCTCTCCAGATGTCTTTCATTTATCTGCTTATTCAGTAGGGGTGCAACCTCGCGTCCTCCGTGCCAGCGCTAATGTGGCCCGGTGACAATAAATTTGGACTTGTAATAACATGGCCAGATGAATGAATTGACCTCTTGGTGACTGTCACTCCCAGCCTCCCCCCTCGTTAGGGACTGCTGGGGACAAGGGGGGCTCCTAACAATGGATGCTGGTGTCAACCCCCTCCTCCTTGCTTTTTTTATTTTTCCCAAATTCGGAAAAATTTGTGGGGAAGCAGATGAGGGGACTTAATCTTCCATCAGCTTTGGGGCAGGGCGAGAGCAGCCAACCTAAATCCTAAAATCAGGGGAGCCCTAACAGGGCCCCCCAGGGGCTGTGACCCCTCGCCCAGGTGGGGCTGTGTCAGAGCTGCCGGGCTGAACCTGAACCGGGCAGGTTGCACACCTGAGAGCGTGCGGAGGAATGTGTTTGCTTAATTAATTGGCGGCGGGAGCGCGCCGGGGGTGTAAATCTAACGTGGGCCTTGGCAGCCTGCAGTGCCGCGCACGCAAGACTAGACTTTAAATAAGGGTGCAATTATTGTTTGAATAATTGACGAACAACGGGCGCGCATCGGCGCTCAGCCTAATGGGCTTTGATCGCTCGCCAGGGCCGCCCGGCGCGCCGGCATCCCGCCCATGAAGGATGTGAGGGGTCCGGAGAGGGGTCCGGGTGGGTCACAGGGGGAAATTGGGGTGCCGCTCCCCACTGGGGGCGTTTTGTGGGGCAGATGTGGAAAGTGGGGTGTTGTTCCCCCCTTCCCGCCCCGGCCGACAGCGCGGCGCCGCGGGGTCGGTCGGGGAGGAGGAAGAGGACCCTGCACGTAGCAATTGATTTAAATCATTTTAGAGAGGACCTATGGAAAATAAAAAGCCTTTAATCACATTTGTATCCATTTCCAGCCTCGGTAAATCAATTTGGATTGAGCTGGGTGCCACGGTTACAGCTGATTAGCGCTCGGCGGATGGGGTCAAATTAATGCTAGCTGGGTTCGCTTAATGGGGTCACCGTTGTGAGCATCCCTCCTCCGGGGCACTGGGCTGGGGAGCAACATTTCGCTCCTGTCCGTGCCACGGAGAGCTTTTCCAGCGAGGAAGTGCCAGGATGTGCGCTCCATGCTGCTCCGTGCCTCAGTTTCCCTTTGCACATCAGCCGAGGGAGCCAGCGAGCGGCGCTGGGGATATTTCGGGGAATATTTGGGTTGTGCCACCTTCCTCCCCACGATCCCACCGTGAATCTCCCACGTGCCAGAGCCACTCACGTGTCCCCCCCGCTGCCCCACGGAGCAGCCATAAACAGGTCCCTGCGCCCCGGTGCCGGTTAATTTGTTTTCAATAGGTTCCAATCAATTAAGCGTGGTCCTGGCGAAGGGAAAAGTGCCCCGGTAATTGGTGCAAATAAATCACTCGGTGCGGGCCCGGCGCTGCCTGGGAGCCTGGGCTGCAACCGCGTGGCGCTGTGGGGATGGGGACGCTGGGGACGGAGCCCGCTTTGCCTGGCCGGGATTCCTGCGGGGCTGGCGTGTGATTCCGCTGGGAATGGCGTGCTTGGAAGCTCCCAGCTCGCTTCCTTCGCCTCTCCCTTGCCTGCCCTGCCTGATCCTTGCACGCGATGCCTGCCTGCACCCCCGGGGCGAGGGCGATGCCTCCCTGGCAGTCCCCACGGTGGGGAGCATCCCCCCCCATCCCTTCGCCCGCCTCCCCCAGCCCTGCCCCAAACCGGGTCTGTAATTACCGCACGCTGTGCTTTGATTGCTCCATTCCAATTAATTAAACCCGGCGGTGACCCAAATTATGATCCCTTGTCTTGTCAAGCGCCGTATTTTTAACCTTAACTGGCTGGGCTGTGTTTAGATTTCCAATCCGGGCAGAAATGTCACCCGGGGAGAGTGACTGGCGTTGAACCCAGCCTTCCCGTGACGAACCCCGTAATTAGAAACCCTCGTGTCCCCGAGAAGGGTCTTTAAAGCTGTCAGAAGCCAAGATCCAGCCATTTGATACAAGACTATCATTAGCTGCGCCCAACCTATTAGCTGCAGGTAAATAACAGGCTGTACCGGAGCCGGGGAACAGGCGGGTTGGGGAATTGGATGGTTCTTAATTAGGAGAAGCGGTGCGAGGGATGCTTTCCCCTCTAATTGCCTTCGTTAGCAGCCTGGGTATGTGTCCCTGTGCCTGGATCCTCTTTCCTGGCGAGGTGAGGGCTCCTGCGCCCCATCTTCCCACCGTGGTGCCCATCCCACCTGCTGGCCCGGCCGCGGGATGGGCGCCGTGGTGGGAAGGCAGGGGCGTGAAGCCATTTCCCAGGGTTGGATAGGGATTGATGGTCTCCGGTCCAAGCGGGGGATAAATCTGGGCTTGCCGCCGCTTTCCGAGGGCTTGTCTGGGTGACATATTCGGTTGGTTTGAATGTCTGGATGGAAAATCAATCACCGGGGCTGTTTCCGTCCCCCCTTTCGCGCTACGTTTTAATTTGCCAGGCTGCAGGGTCCGTACTCCGAGGATCCATCTATATTTGTGTCAAGTGCCGGCGTCTTTGTCTCCCTGGTGCGGAATCGTCCTTCCCAGCTTGGCACACTCTGCCCTGGGCATGCTTTTGGGATGCACGTGGGCACTGGAGGGGTCTCCAGCCCTCCTGGGGTTTTACCTGCTGTGGAGCCGCCCTCCTTCACCAGATAGAGGGGCACGGAGCTTGGGGAAACTGAGGCACGCAGTCTGCTCCAGGCTCTGCTTTCCCTGCTGGATGGATGGGGATCCCATCCTGCCCTGCCCCCCCCCGACAGCAGGAAGACCCCCCCCCATATCCAGCATATGGGGGANGCATATGGGGGAGGATCAGGAGACACCCGGCAGTGCCTCGGCAGCGGTGCCGCCCGCCTGGCCCTCACCGGCCTGCCCCCGCCTGATCCCTCTCCTGCAGACGCTCTCCCTGACACTGGCTGACAAGAGCCATTTCCAAGATGGATTGATTCAATTTAGCACCGATTTTTTGCCGGGGCCGGTGACGTACGGCTCCCCAGCCGGCGCTGGGCTGCACGTGACTCCCCAGCGCCCGCCGTCATTAGAGCAGCTCAGCACCGGCTGCTGCAGCCCCGGCAGCCCCGGAGGGGGCCTCATCCTGCCCTGCCACGGCTCCACGAGGCTCCCGCCCCCGGCATTCCCACCAGGATCCGGCCCTGGGAAGGTTGGGGCGGTGAGGTACCCAGGAGTGTGGCAGCTGGTGCCCGGGCTGGTACCCAGGGATGCTGTTGGTGGTACCCAGGGATGCTGTTGGTGGTCGTCAAGGACTGCCAGCAGTAGCCAGCGATGCTGGCGGTGGTACCCAGGGATGCTGACAGCACTACCCAGAGATGCTTGCAGTAATACCCAAGGGTGCTGGCAGCACTACCCAGGGATGTTGATGCTGATACCCAGGGATGCTGGCAGTGATATCCAGAGATGCTGGTGGTGGTACCCAGGGATGCTGGCGGTGATACCCAGCGGTGCCAGAGCTGCTGGTGAGGCTGTGCGGGGGTGATTTTGTTTGTTCCCTCGTTTTCTGGGTTTTTCTCCAGGCTTGATGAGTATGTCTGGTTCTTTCTCGCTGTCTGTCTTCTCCTCTCTCCTTCCTTTGGAGGCAAATGGCTGACTGATTGCTTTTCATCTCCCGCTCTGAGGAGCTGTAAGAGCTACTTTATACAAACATCAATTACAGGCACGTAATAAATTAAGGCTCCCTTACACCGAACCCATTAGAGTCCACTCTCATATCAAAGCGCTCCCATCACACACGGATTGGGGTGGAGTGGGGGGGAGGAGGGAGAGGGAGGAAAATGTCTTATTAGCCGGCAGATTGTTAGCAGAACACTGATTTAATTGTGTCCCCGCGCCCGAGCGCGGGAGGAGGACGGGGAGGGTGCAGAGGGGGGGCACCCGGGGCCTGCCAAAAAAGAAATGCCCAGGGATTGTTCCCTTCCCCGAGGTGCTGGGGGGCCACCTCCCTCCCAGGCTTGTCCCCGTGCCAGCGCTGGCTGCCAGCGATTCTCCTGGTAACGGCCGAGGGGGCCGCGTTTCGGAGGTGCCCCCCACCCCGGCAGGCACCGTGCCAAGGAGCAAAGCCCAAGGGTGGGTGCCCACCGGGTGGGTGCCCACCCTCCTCCTACCCTCACCACCTTTGAGGTGCCAGCTTCCAGCGCCTTGGCCTGACTGGGTGATGCTGAGGACTGCTGGGGCAGGGGGAGCGTGGCAGCTGCTTGGTGTCCCTGCGTGCCAGGGCCTCGTGGCAGGTCCTGCCATGGCACGATAGGCATTGGGGCTGGGAACCCCGCTCGGGGAGCTCCCCCAAATGCCTCCCTGCATTTGGGTGGCACATCGGGGTGTGGGGGTGGGAAGCCAGGGGAGATGAGGGGCAGGCAGGAGGCAGGGAGCAAACTTCCCTGTAGGACAAAGGCGGCTGCATCCGCCAGCAGCTCCCGCTGCCTCTGCCTGCGAATAAATAGCCTCCAGGCTGTCAGTCTGGCACTACCCCGGGGCTGGAGGCTCTTGGAGAGGAACGGAGCCCAGGAACAGCAGGCATGGCTGGAGCGCTGCCCGCCGGGGCTGTGCAGGCGCTGGCACGCCGCGCCGGCGCGCTCTGCCCGACCGGGGCTGCCTCCCAGCCCGGCGTGGTGCCCCGTGGCCTCGCCACACATCCCTCGGGATGGGCACGGCTCCCCAGGGCTGCCGTGGGGGCAGGGGGGCGCTCAGGTGTGCGTGGAGCCGTGGGGGTTGTGACACATGGCAGGTCACCGAGGGTGTGTGTCCTTCTGCAGAGGTGACGCACGTGTGCTGCAAAGGAGGTGTTGTGCACACGTGTTCGTGCTCACACACAGAAATTCACCCCTCTCTGCCGAGGGATGTTGTGCACACGTGTGTGAGTGCACACACAGAAATTCACTCCTCTCTGCCGAGGGATGTTGTGCACACGTGTGTGAGTGCACACACAGAAATTCACCCCTCTCTGCCGAGGGATGTTGTGCACACGTGTTTGTGCTCACACACACACACACCCCTCTCAGGCGAGGCTGTGCATGCTGCACACGTGTGTCCCAACACACAAATGCACACCGAGCTCCCCTCTGCACGCTCCGTCCCAGCTGTGCCTCCCCCTTCCTGCACATCCGGGGGTGCGGGCTGGGGGTCCTGCTCGCCCCCCTCCCTTCCAGGGCAGGTTTTATCTCCCGGCCTGCTCCCTGCCTGCCGTTCCCTCGCTGCCCTCTGAGCCTGACATTTACATATTAATATTTTCCAGGGAGGCAATGCGTTGCGGTGCAAGTGTCTGCATTGTGGTTGCACATAATGTAAAGTGAGATAAAGCGCCCGGCTCCGCTATGAATAACTGCAAATGAAAACCCATGTGGCCATAAAAGCCTTCACATTTGCCCTGTCAGCATGTGGTACATCGGCTAAACAACTGATTTAGCTTTTCTCTTTTTTTTCCAAGGTTTATCACCACTTACAGAGGACATGCTCTTTGTGTACTGCCTGTCGCTTTCTGCTCAGCTTCCTTGTCACTTCCCCTCGGCGTCCTCCCAGCCGGGCCCCGAAACGATGCTCTGCTCCTCTAAACCGCCCTGACAGCCCCTATTAGCTTCTGGCCGAGTACAGCTTGGCGCTGCTGGGGCTATTTATCTCGCCGGCACAGAGGGCTGTTATCTATCACCCTCGCTCCTTTCGGCCCCGCTCCTTCTCTTCTGCTGATGGCAGGGATTTGGGATGGGGTCCTGGTGGGGCCTGGGGGGAGCGAGGGGACCTGGAAGTGCTTATCCCTCCTCCCCAAGGGGCTGGATCCACCCACCAGGCTTTGCTTTTTTTGACCATGGTGGCTCCTCCATCCTGGTGCTGCCGGGCTCTGACCCCCTCTGTGCCAAGGAGAACCGCTCGGGATAACCCGGAGAATTATTCCTGCTCCTACGCGGCGTGGCTGGTGTCATCCCCGCAGCGGTGGCCCCGGGCAGGGGTGATGTCCCTGCGGGACCGCTGGCTCCCGAAGGCGCCGGCTTGGGTGCCAGACCTGAAATACCGGGCGGGGAGGGAGCAGGCGGGGTGGGGACGCCGGGGAGCGGGACGAGCAGCTCCGTGCGGTGCCTGCGGCAAGGGGGGGGAGGACGGGGGTCCCCGCTCGGTGCCCGAGGAGCTGCCTGGCCCTGGGCCAAGGGCGCTGGCACTCAGCCGGCCCCCGGCACTGCCGGTAACCAGAGCTGCCTCCCCTCGCTGTTATTTCAGCAGGTGGGGGCAGATCGGTTTACAAGGCCGGGGAGATGCCTATCAGTCCCCTCCCGCCACTTCGTCCCCACGACACCTCCGCCATGTCCCCGTTAGCAGGGCTGGACATCACCGGTGATGGCAGCTGCCATCACCAATGGTCGCCTCTGCTGGCTGCACTTCGGGGTGCCCCGCACTGGCAGAGGGACCGCAGTGTCACCAGCGTGGTGGGTTTTGCCCCCGGCCGCCCCGTGCCACCACCTGGGCTCGTCCCCTTGAGTCACACCAGCAGCTGGGATGTCATGGCAGGCGCCAGCGAGGTGTTGTCCTGCAGGGCCAGCCTGGGCTGGCGCAAGCTCTGCGTCACCCCACGCCCTGCCCGGGGTGCCAGCGTCCCTGGGCGCCCGGCAGGGACTGGGGGGGCCCTGTCCTCTTCGGCAGGGCTTGCATCAGAGCGTGAAGGGGGTGTTGCACAAGTGTTTTCTGTCTCAACCTGCCCCTGGCCAGTGCATGAGGAGGGTTGTGGGGGGCCGTGGGTGGGAAGTGGGGGGCCGGGGGTGCTGTTTACAGCCACGGAGTTGTTTCCTTCCACCTGCCTCGGGGGAAGCAGTTAGCGATTTGTTAGTCAAACCAGATGAGCCTTCCTGGAGCGGCTTCCTGCCAGGCTCAGCGCAGCCCGGCCGCCCCGCTGGTGGGTCCCCGTGTCCCCCGGCCCTGCCGTGCCCCCCGCCACACGGAGGGAGCGTGGGTGGGATGTGGTGAGGCTCGGCAACCTCTGGGCATCGCCACTTGGCGTGGGCACCCCCGGAGCAGCCTGCGTGGGAGCGTGCTTGGAAAACTGGCGTGTTGCTGGCTCTGGGGCCTCTCCCCTGATACCTCCGGGCATGGCAGAGCCCAGGGTGGCTTGGCGGGGTGCTGAGGTGGAGGGATGCTCTGCAGGGGGGTGTTTGGGCGATGGTTGGGTGCCGTGTGATGCCCTGAGCCCTGTGCATTGCGTGTCGAGCCCGGTGCATCACCACGTGTCGTTCATGATGTCCCCTGTGCCACACCGTCCCACTTGTGGCTGGACCCCACGCCCCACACACGACCCGACCGTGCACCCCGTGTCGAGCATCGTGCCTTGGAAATGATGCATGAGCACTGTGCACTGACCCCCGTGCCCCACACGCCAGGACCCACGCGTGGGAGTCAGGAGTATTGTAGAATATTTTGTTAGATAATAGCTTAAGGGAAATACGGGGCTCAGTCCTACGTTACGCTTTTGCTTTTTTTGCTTTGCTTGCTTTTGGTAGTACAGATTTGCCAGTTAGCCAGCATAAAGCGGATATTTGGGTGACTTTAGCTAATGTATCAGGTTTAGATACCATGTGTCTGTCCAACACAACCCCAGGAAAACCATTTTCCACTTGTCTAGCTGGTGTGCCAGCGGATGCTTGGCCAATCCCAAAAGAAACCGCTGAAGCCACGCAAAGTACATTTGCAGGACCATCCACACAGGATCTTTGGTTCCCAGTGGATGCGTGGGCTTGGTGGCTTCATTTGAACCTCAAGAACTGGAGTTCCTTGGCTCTGTAAAAAAAGTCCATTTGTGCCAATCACGGTGCTTTGTTTTCCTCTATCAAATTATCGATAAAGCCAGGGCTGGTCCCCCGGTCCGAGCACGGCAGGAGCCCCCCGGGCAGGCTCCAGGTGCCACGCACGGCGCATCCCGCACCTTCCAGCGACCCTGCGGGACCGGGGCCCACGCAGGAAGCTGGAAATGCCAACCCTCGCCCCCTCCTCGCTCACCGAGTGGCGCCGGGTGATAAATAAGGAAGTTAACACCCAACCCGGGCTGCTAATTAGCTTTTAACCTGTACTAGCAGTTAACTACAAAAGGCAGTCATTTGTTCCGGGGAGCTGGTAGCGTAGAAAGAACGAAACATGGCCAATTTTGTTCAGGATGAATTAAGACTTGCAAATGTAAAATGAGCTCATCTATTTAATTAAGTAGCGGCAATATGGATGTTAAATTAAGTTAATGGCAGGCATGCCAAAACAAGGTTATACAAATCTTGTCCTGGCGGGGTGGGTTCCGGATCCGGCCCTTGGATGTGGGGCGCTGGAGGGGCCCTGGGGTGGGCTGGTGGCCTTGGGGACACCTCGGTGGCCTCCTCAGAGGGAGATGGAGGTGGAGGGAAGAAAAAACCAAGCAGGAGGAAAGGCAAAGCTCTTCTCACCCAACTCCGCAATCTTATCAGGGCTGAACTTTACTCTCCCGCTAAAGATATAGGATACTTTAGGGACATCGGAAAGAAATAATAACCCTCTGATTTGTAGCTCTTGGGCTCTGGCAACCGAGGGGGAAGGAAGACTGTCTTCTGCCATTACCATTTTTTGTATGAACTATTCCCCAAAGAAATCAAACCCTTGTACAAGCCCTCCCGTGCGGCAGCCCCTGCTCCGGCGCTGACCCGAGCCATACGGATTATCACCGCGCATCGCAGCCGGAGACAGGAACATTCATTAAAATTTGAAACACAAATGGAAAATTGCTACTTGAAGCCTCCTTGCCGGAGAGCCAGCCGCTTGATCAGAGACCTCATTAATGTATCTAATGTGTAAGGAACAATTAGACTTTTCAAAGACATCCTTTTCCCAGCCAGGGGAAAAAAAAAAAAAAAAGCCCAAAACACCAGGAGCAGCTTGAAACCCCCCGCAATCCAATGGAACCCCAAACCTGCCCCAAGGGATCGGGGTGCACAACCCCAGAGGGAGCCTACGAGCCGCCGGAGAGTCTCGGCTCCATCCCGGCACCCGAAATGCCCGTTTCTCCTTAAGTTAGATGGGGAGGAAAGTGGGCTGATTAAAAAGCTGATTTCTTTTCCCAGCGACCGGCGGGGTTTTGCCATCCTCCCGTAATTAGCCGGTTACACGGCCGTATGTTTTATTTATGAGCCGAGGGCGGAGGGAAGGGGAAGCGGAGGAACGACCGTGCCCTATATATCTGCAAATAAAACACTTCATTTCCCTCCTGGGGAATGTCACCTCGAGAAACCATCGCTTTCCTGCTCACTGCCCCATCCAAATCGCAGGCTGTAAATGGCTTTGTGGGCCTGGCTGGCGCTCAGATGGGTTTAAAATATGGATTTATGTCTTTATTCTGCATAGTCAAAGGTCAACAAGAGCAGGAAATCATCGCTGAGCTGCTTATTTACGATGGGAGGCGACCGCTCGCTCCTCTCGATCCTGCGCCCCCACCGCTGGATGCTTCCAGGGTGCCGGGCTGCGGGGAATGCGGTGGAGCCCGTGCCTCAGTTTCCCTAGAGCAGGCATCCTTAGGGGTCAGGCATCCCACTGAGGGGCTGGATGCGGCACGGCCACATCCCATTCCCTGGGGACACCCATGGGGGGGAGGCCGAGCATCCCCAGGGAGGGGTGTCCCTCCCCGGCGGCGATCGGGGATGCCCCGTGCGGCGTGGCCGGGCCGTGGCGGCGGCGGCGGCGTGGGCAGGGCCGGCCCTTGAGCTGCGCTCTCATGCTTTGCTAATCCCGCCTGGCACCTGCCCCAGCTCCCGGCGGCTCCGCGCGAGCAAAGGAACCAATTAATCCTCCCGGCGCTCGGGGAAGTGGGTCAGGCTCGTCAGGCTCTCCCGCTAACGAGGGGCGAGGCGCGGCGTGGCCCAGCCGGCTGCTGGGTGGCCCGGGCGGGTGTCTCGGCCGGTCCCGGCTCCCGCAGGGTGGTAAGTGGGTAAACTGAGGCAAGGGTGGTCGCCCGCAGAGCGGGGGGCCGGCGCCAAGAGGGTGGCGGATAATTCGGTTGGGCCGATGTCGCAAAAGGGGCCGGGGTTTCCCAACGGGGCTGCCCCAGCCGCTGTGCCTCGGTTTCCCCCGTGCCGGCCAAGCAACGGGTGCTCCTGGTTTGGGGTGTCGGGGTTTTGGGAGGCAGGGCGGGGAGCGCAGGCAGGGCGCCCCTTTGAAGTGGAGCCCAACTTCCAGGAGTGAAGCAATTCTCGTTTGCATAATGCATAAAGGGAGCGGAGGGGTGGGGGGGAAAGGGGGGGGCGAAACCCCAAAACCGGAGCTGCTGGCAGGCAGGTCTGCCCTCCCTCCCCTCCCTGCCTGCCCGCTCCCCCAGCCGCCTGTAATTACAGGTTTATTGCCTGCACAGCTATTGTGTAATGACATGTTTGCAAATTAATTTTTACGGCTCCTGCCGTGGGGAGGGGGAGCAGGGGAGGGGTCCCCTGGTGCTTGCCTGAACCCAGCAAATCCAACCCCTCTGCAAGCGAGGTGGGAATCGGGTGGGAATGGGGTGACGTGGTGACTCCAAAGCTTTCCCAGCGTAAGTAGGGTGGGGATCCCCATTTCACCCACACAGGGGTCACTGGGTTTGGGGTACCCCCAGGTGTGTCACCCCATCAGTGACCTTATAGAGCGCGCCAGTGAGGTGTGAAGGGGGGGTTGGCCGTGGGATGGGGGGGACACGGTGGAGCAGCACCCCATGGGTGGGAGCAGCAGCTGCCAGCACCCCCCAGAGCACGGTGACACAGGGGAGCTGCCTGGGAGGGAGCGGGACGCGAGCGACGATGACTCAGGGGACGGGCCAGAAATACTCCCAGCGCCGATCTTGACAGATGTAGGTTAGGAAGGAAGAGAAGACATAATAATAATCCCCCGACCTGGAATCGGGAAAGCGATATTTAACTGGGGAGGGGGGGAGGAGGAGGAGGGTGCAGGTTTGCACAGGCTGTGTCTCTGCCGAGTGGGATTTTGGGGGGCACGGCTGGCAGGGTGGGAGTGCCGGGATACCTGTGTGTGTGTGTGTGTGTGTGCATGTCAGTGTGCAGAAGTGTGCACACGTGCATTTGCAGCCAGAGGGCCTCTCACAAACACCCTCCAACCATCCATGCCCAGCCATGGGGCTGGATAGGTTTTAGGTGACTCTGTGACCCCCTTTCCCCCCCCCCTCTGCCCACGCTCTGGTGAAAGTAGGGCAGGCAGTGGGCACCTGGCTGACTGGATTTGGGGTTGCCCTGAGACCCCCATCCCCACACCCAGTGCAGGCAGTGGGCACCTGGGAATGGCTGGCTGGATTTGGGGGTGACACCGTGACCCCCATATCCCCCCATCCCCACGCTCTGGAGCAGGCGGGGGCCACCTGGGAATGGATGGATGGGTTTGGGGTGACACCGTGACCTCGGTGCCCCCTGTCCCCACGCTGCGGTGCAGGCAGCGGGCGCCTGGGAATGGCCTCTGTGTCTTTAAGCTGTTTGAAGGGCTGGTCATTATCATACAGGATGTGGCTTCTCTTGCAGGGGCGAGATATCACACGTCGCCCTCGTGAACTTTGGTGTTAAAACCAGTTTGGGAAGAGAAGGACGGAGCTGG
>VZTB01011437.1:8375-34236 GCA_013397245.1 Thryothorus ludovicianus | reverse complement strand
GGGTAAAATATGAAAAAGTATTCTCATTAAGACTATCTGTCACTTCACAGATTTTGCTCTCTCTTACGTGCATAATCCTTAAAAGTTGGTGTTTGCAAAGATTTGGTATAATTTTATTTTCTGGGGAAGTTACTGGATTGTGTGGTGAATAGACTTTCAGCAGTTGGAAACCTTGTGTTAGAAAGCAGAGGCAAAAAGATAGGTCATAAAAAATGTACTATAACATAAGTTTTTTGCCTAGTTTTCAGTGCTGATATGGCAGATAAGGTATTTGACTATACAGGTTGCATTTGACAATTTTTGGATTGCTGAATAAGGATGAAGAATATACACTTGACAGCTCTTTTTGTCCTGACCAGGAACCTTGCAGTACATGGCTCCAGAAATCATCGATAAAGGACCACGAGGATATGGGGCTCCAGCTGACATCTGGTCCCTGGGCTGCACCATTATTGAGATGGCAACTGGCAAACCTCCATTCCATGAACTAGGGGAGCCTCAAGCTGCAATGTTTAAAGTAAATACAGCTTCTTGGCTTTAGAGTTGATGAATTTTCAAATACAGCTTAATTTCATAATGTTAATTGGCAATAACATTGTTACATGGGTTGTTTTGCACAAAGCCATAGTCTGACCTGTGTTTTTAACTCTTGCTGAGAGATTCTTCCCTTCCCTGAGCTGTATTGCTCTAGGGGGTGATCAGTTATTTTTGTGCTGGAAATAGGTCATGACTCAGAGCAGCAATCTGAAAAATGAGTGAAGACTTAGGAAAACTAATATCCTCTGTGTTACTGTTTTCATCTCCTGCTCTTGGTTTATGATTTCCTTCTTGTAACCAGTCTCCCCAATAATGACAAACATGTTTTTTCTGCTCCTTTAAGACATTTTTGTAAGCTTCCTTCCCAAAGGAAAACCTTTTAAAGGCCCAGTCTCTGCAACATGGATGCAGGAAGATGTGGTGGAAAAAGTCAGAGGAATAGCTTTCCAGGATTTCCCTATGCATTAAAGGAGTAAAATACTCTGTATTTTGCATTCTGAGTCCTTCAGGTCATAGCTACCTCCTCAGCAAGCTGTTGACTGTATTACATTGTTTCTCCTAGTGTATCTGTTTTCAAATGTAAAAATTAACACTTGAGAATTCTTCAGATAATTTTTATAATAAAGATTTTTAAAAATTTACTTATTCTAGCTCTGTAACTAACAGGAGTGTAGCAGCTATGATGCATCAAAAAAGTAGACAGAAAATTTTTAGTTCTTCCATTGGCTTGCAGTAGACCTTTAGTAAAACACTTAAGTTTTCAGTTATGCTTGAGAACTCTCATTCTTATAGAGGGGAAAATATCCCACCTATAACCCAGCAAACTGCTTTAAATTACCAGTGTTGTATTTTTTCATGTATCTTGTTGAAAGCCACTATGTGAGCATTAGTATCATCATAAATGCAACCATAGTGGCAAAATCAGATCTTTGTCAATAGCTATAGAAATCTGGGCTGCAGTTCAGCATGACAAATAATGCCACACGTCATACTAGGCCTGTGAGTTGTCCCATGCACCACTGCTAAAAGGCAAAAAAAGAGATGATGATGGGGTCTGATACAGTTATTTCAGTGGTATAATAGGTCACCTTGGTGCTGTCAACTTGTGGCATACTTCAAAAGAAGCTGCCTGGGTGAACATGGTTTCACTGAAGCTTTCCTGAGGGAGCCATGGAAAGAGACAATTTTCCACATCACTGTAAATGCCAGATACAATTCTGTTGGCAGATGCCTTTTCATCTTATGTACCTGGCATGTGTAGCTGAACTGTTCAGTGAGTTACACATCTTATTTTTCAGCTCAGTTTATTGGAAGTTTTTAGCATTCCTATTGCAGAGAGTGTTAATGCAATATAGGCAGCATTTGGTTTTGTTTCCCGTTTCTTGGCTCTGCTGGGACCTGTTTGGAATTGTGTCTTGCTAGGCACCATAGGTTACAAACTATGCTTTCTTTTTCTGTGTAATGAAAGTAAGAAAGCTGGAAGCTGGATTTGAAGCAGGCTGACTGGGCAAGCATGTAAAAAGAAGTCTGGAAAACTTGGAATATCAAACTTTTGAGGTCCACACCTCCAACACTGTTGTGCACAGGGCAGGGGGGGAGAGGGGAGGTCTGAGTTTCCTTGTGCAGTCACTTGAGAAATTGCAAATGACCAGAGTTTGATAAAGTAGAGAAAAGGGGCAATAGTAAACCAAGAACTGGATAGATCCTGGCTGGGTGTGCATTGCATGGTATTTATTCTGTGAGCACAGAACGTGTGCATCTGTGTGAAAAGAGCACAAACAAAAGGCATTTGGTGGAAACAAAGTACACTAGTGTTGGCACAGAATTTGCAGGTGGTTGTGACAAAACTTACTGCCTTTGAGCAACAGTGATTTAAGATAAGATCAGAGACAAGCTTCCAAACTTCCTGGTCCTGGTTTGGGATTTTCCTAGGTTCTTGCTTAGTCCATAAGAGTGAAACCTGGCCCCAGAGTGCTGCCGGTTTGTGACACTGAGTCTTGAATGTGCTTAGGGTCGTGGTTTGGAAGGCCTTAAAACCTTATGAGCACTTTATTACTGCACTGTCATTCAAACAGAAGCAGAACTGCTCAGCATTTTTTGCTTCAGCTTGTATTGAAGCTGAACCAGTATTGTAAGTGCCTAATGGTGCCACAATGTGTTAATGCAGCTCTGTAATGAGATTATTTGAAAGCAGATGGCACTTGTTTAACTGCTGGGCTACTGTGTCCCTTGTGGACACTCTCTTTGTGCTTGTTCTCCAGGATGTGTTTTGTGTAAAAATGCTGAGACTACAAACCATAATCTCTCCAGACAGGTGCATACAGTGCACACAGGTTATACAGCTCTGGCTTCCAACCAGTTCCACCAGATTAACGTTAGAGAATAAGAAGGCAGTGAGGAGCTGGAAAAATCCCTGGGGAGCAACCTCTAAGAAGCACATTTTTCATTACTTAAAGACAGAATCTTAAAAGAGATTATTTTAAGTAATGACTTAAAATAAGAGTCATTACTTAAAGAATGGTTTAACAAGGATCTTGTTAAACCTTTGGACATCATGTGAATTTCAATTAAGTAACACTGAAAGACTAGGGAAGACATTTGGCCCGAGAGCAGGGGTGGTGACAAGGTCTGGCAAGGTCATTGTGCGTATTTGTGCAAGGAAATTTGGCACTGGCAGGAGCAGAACAGGTGCAGCCCCAGGCTGTCGGTGCTGGAGGAGGAAATTATTGCTGTTCTTGGGCACAAATGTGCTGGAGGAGTCAGCAACTGAGAGACTCAGCTCTGAGCAGGGGTGATGGGAAACCTGTGCAAAAGCTGGAGGGGTTTGTGGCTGGTCAGAGAAGGAGAATTTGAAGCACTTGGTGTCGATAGTGCCCAGATCCCAAGATTGCCTGAAAGAAGATGATTAGATACATCTATACCTTGACATTTATGTAGTAACACATGAATATTTACACCATGTTTGCCATTAAATAAAGCAGGATTAGAACCTTGTTGTCACTTCACTGCTTTATGTGGCTACCTGGATCACTCCTTTTCTGCAAGAGTCAGGGAAAGTATTAGCAATTGTATTGTGAGAGCTTTGGCCCATGGTCTCCTTGAAGTTGTTTCATAAAAATAATTACTATTTGTGTTTTACTTGCAGGTTGGGATGTTTAAGATTCATCCTGAAATTCCAGAATCAGTGTCTGCTGAAACAAAGGCCTTTATTTTGCTCTGTTTTGAACCTGATCCTAGTAAACGTGTCACAGCACCTGATTTGCTCAGAGATTCTTTCCTGAAGCAAGTGAACAAGGGCAAGAAAAGCAAAATTGCATTCAAGCCCTCAGGTAAGGAATTATCAACCAAATCCAAGTCAACATCACCGTTAAGTGTTATATAAAAGATTGGAATCATTAAGCACTTTATTTTACAAAGGATATTTCTTGTGCCAGGAAAACAGTATGAACTCTGCTATTGAAAATGTCTGTGATTTGTGATTATATGTATTTAAATTTAATAATTCCCAGAAAATAAAGTGCCTTTATTTTGTATTTTGCTTGCTGAAAACTCCCAAGGTCATTCTTCCTCTCCCCAGAAATAAATGCCTCATTTGTAGTAAATTAAAATTAGAGGAGTGACATTTGATGAAGGCTTTCCAAAGGATTTCTGCATTTTAGATTCACAATTATATACATTTCAGAGGTCTGTGTTTCATAGAGTAGGTGTTTGACACTTGAAAATGTGGGTCTATTAGGTGTTTAGAGCAGCATTTTCAGACTTGATATGTAGCATTAAAATTTGGCACAAAGGTGCTGAAGTAGCTGTCTAGTGGGTTGTTTTGTTTTATCTGCATTGTTTCTTCTTCCCTCCCCCTCAAATGTATCAGCCACTTGCTCAGTGGTAAGATAAGGAACCTTAATATAGACCTGCCAAATAAATCCTGTGAAGGAAATGTTTCAAAACAGGGAAAGCCATTGATCTTGCTGCTTCTTTCACCTGTCTGCACACACACACACACACACACACACACACACTCCCAATGCAAATTGAAGTTCTTCCTGTTTGAACTTTTCCCCTCTCAATAAATAACTTTTGAAAGAATGGGATTCTGAAGGGAACAAGCAGCAAGGAATTTATACCATCAAGCTGCATTGGTTCCATCAAGGAAATGGGCATCACCTGTTGTCCTGAGGGGCCCTGAGAACTGAACTCCAGTCCCTGGGATGAACTGTCACTGAACTCCAGTGACACTGGGATGACAGGAGAGCTCCTACTGCTCAGCCAGGGCAGTGGCATGCAGGAGCTGTTGGCATGCTGCAGCTTTCTGTCCCACAACATTCATGTTCTCTTGTGGCCTTTCAGTGCTTTCTTGAGGATGTCTTACTGGAAAAATTGCATGATGTTCGAAAGTATGGAGCTTGCCTTGCTAGCAGCCTTGGGAGCAACAGGCTTTTTGTCAAATATCAGGGGAGGTGCACCCCTCCCTCCTCCTGCCTTCCTCCTTTCTCCTCTTCTCCCGCTCTCGGGTGAGGTTCTGGAGCTGGTGCTGCAGGGAGTGAGCTCAGTGCTGGCTGTGGACATGAGCAGAGTGGGCAAATGTCGTGTGAGCTGTGCACTGGGTGAGGAGAGGGAAAGGCTGCTAGCCCTAGGGAGAGCTGTGCTGGCTGCTGCAACCATCCCCAGGGGGACTTTGGTGGCCCAAGGCAGGTCGTGGCCCAGCAGTTACCACAGTCCCAGCTGCAGCAGTTCACCATCTTCTTCCTCTGTTGTTTCTCTCACCTCAAATTCCTTCAGCTTTGTCCCCGTCTTTCCATCCCATCTCTGTCTCTTTTTTCTTTCCAATAATAAAGGCAGCCCAGAACAAATCTCAGCCCTTACTCTTGGGACAGTAGGTCTCAATTTTCTGAGATGCCTTGCACCAGGTTTCGCAAGGTTACATATATTGTTTCATTTCTGTGACTGTTTAACCTCAGCCATTTGAACATCAGTCGTGTGCTATGGAGTTTCTCAGAGCTTTCTGAAGAACTTTCAGCTTCTAGCTCTCTTCCTCCCTCACCTCCAAGAATTTGTAGTGACAAGCATCAAAAGCTTTTGTCATATTTTAGCTCCATGGGTATGTTCACCTTGGGTTGACAGCATTTCTTTACTTCTCCTACCACACAACTGCAAACTGGCAATCAAGATTACAGCAAACTCTCAATATCTGGCTTGGTTTGGTTTGGTGGGGTTTTTAAATTTTTTTTCTTACTTTCAAGATGAATTGGAAAGGGACAAGAGATTTCCTTCAGGCCAGTGCTGAGAGGCAGAATCCTTGCTAAGGGCGAGGGCACGTGGGAGTGAGGCAGATATCTCAGGTGTGGAGAGGGCAATTTGATGCTCATTAACACAAAGGTGAGGAGGGCACACAGTGCTCTCTGCTTAGAGAGACGCTGTGGTGCAGCAGCAGATGAACCTCTTGGTTCAATTCAGGCTTTTTAAACTGCTCATATCCATTTGAACTACTTCGTGGGACCAGCACCAAGGGGGATTGTGTTTGTGAGAGGGGGGTAACAAAATGGCATTTCCTGTGAGTGTCTGTGCAGTCTTTGGGTTTAGCAGTTAACTTGTTAAAACCTTTTATTGCTTATGCATGCAATGAGTTTGAATTCTGTTGCTACTTTCTATTAACAAGGTTACTTCTCCCTCAGCCATTTTGCAAAATGAAGTTTTGATATCAGTAAAGATGATCACAGGTGTTTAAAGCATGCTGCCCTTTTTGGTCTAGTTCTGTCACACATTTTACCCTGTCTGTTCCTAGATTATAACAGGAACACATCCCTCCCACTGCCAATCCACGGGGAGCAGGCTGGCAGCAGCAGCAGCGAGCACAGCTCTGTTTCACCAGACTCTGATGTACAGCATGACGTGTTTTTTGAAAGGCCAAAGAGATCTATTTCTGAGATTCAGACAAAGCATCCCATTTCTCATTTACTAAGGTAAAATATTTGCTTCTCACTTGACACCCTTGGCAGATTCTGTAAATTTAATTCACATTTTATTTTATCTGAGGGCAATTTTTTCACACAATGGTTAGATAAGCACGTGTGTTAATCACTAAGATGCATAGACAGATTACTAGTTAATGTAAATATTGCCTGTATTTAATAACAAACAATCATTCCTCTCCTTTAAGGTTTCCATGTACTTATGCACTTTCCTTCCTCCAGTGAGTAAATGTCAGTGGTCTTATTGATTGAGTGTGTATGAATTTAGGAGTTAAGTGAGGATTTGATCCTTCCATGTACTCATGACAAAATGGGGGAAAGGGATGCAGAAATACAGTTCTGCTTCTCCCAAAGTACAAAGCAATACTTTCAAATGAGCAGATTACATTATGGATCCAGAAAAAAAATTAGTAGTTTCAGCTTTGCTCCCCAAAACTGATGAATGCCACCTTCTTAGCAGGGGGAAATCAGCCATGTGGGTTTTGAGTCAGCAGAGGATCTGAGCCATCTTCTGTCTCAAAATCGGCATTTACCAGTCTGATCAATCTGCTGCTGTAGTTCAAACTGAGTTTTTAACCCTGGAAGTGTCCTTGCTCCCTTCTGGCAGTCCTGGTGCCTGGCTAATGCTGAGGTCTCTCTCGTGCCTGCTCTGGGTGTGTGGTTTCTCTGTGTGAGGTCTCTCTTGTGCCACAGTGTCCCTGATGAGGGCTCGGCCTCTGAGGACAGGAGCTCCTCGCCATCCGTGGAGGAGAAGGATTCTGGACTGTTCTTGCTGCTCAAGGACAGTGAACGCCGAGCAATCCTGTATAAAATCCTTAAGGAAGAACAGGATAAAGTTGCTTCCAATTTGCAGGAGTGTATTGCACAGGTAATTTCACTACAGCTCACCTTTTCCCACATCAAAGGGAAAATAATGAGCCGAGTCGTATTATTCCTGTTCTGAAAATGACTAAATCAAGGTGCTTGGATTGTTCCTTCTGAATGTCTTTAATCTCTGAGACCTGTACCTGGAGGTGACCTGTTTGCTGCTGTGTGAATGGGTAGCAAACATCATCTTTTGGCTGCTAATGGGCTCTTGGTTTTATATGAGGGAGAGATTTGGGCATTTGACGTGGGATTGTGGAAGGCTGAGGTTGGTGGATTGGGTGGTTTTGATGTTTTCTTTTGACTTTTAAGGACATGAAGCTTGAACATCACATAGTAATAAGTATATTCTGCTTTAAAGGCAGAGATCTAATTACCAGTTTTTAATAGAATGTTTGTTAACTAGGTGCCAAGATTACAGTACATGAATCTTAAAAAGCTAAGGCAGATTTTCTGAAGAGCGGAAGGTTGGGTGGGAAGGTTTAGTTACTGTGGAGAGGAGCAAGAAAAAAAATCATAGAATGGGTAAGGCACAGCCAAACATTGCCAAACACCAGTTACAACCTTTTCTTCTTGATGTCTGCTTCTGATGTGCCTCTCTGTGGTGAAGCTGACTTTTGCTCATACCCTTGTCCCTTGTTGGTGATTTTTGGGCAATCCCCAGCACACTTGTTCATGACACTCTCTCATAATCTGTTCTTACTAAAGATATGTTTTTTCACCTGGACTGCACTCCCATAAAGGAGAGGGTGCTGTGTTGTGTCAACAGCTCTTGATATTGTGTCCCCAGCCAGCTGTTGACATTTGTGGCTGTCAAGCTGTCAAGCCCTGCTGCTCTGTGGTTTGCTGCTCCCTTCCCCAGCAAACTGCACCACAGGGGCTCCTGTAGGGCTCTACTGACCACAAACTCTGGCTGGAGAAGCAACTGAGGTACATTTCTGCTGAGTTTAAACTGCAAAACAACTGATAGCCTTATAAACAATTACAATTCAAAGTCAGAAATAATCAGGGCTCCAAGTATTTTCTTCAGTGAAGGATTATTTAGTAGCAGCAAGACCTGGTTCAGCCTCCAGCTGGTTTGTAGCACTGCTCTAATCATCTCTTCTCCATAATTTATTTAATACTCCCTTTACCTTTTAATTACAGAGGTTGTTCTTACAGACATTTGAATGGCTTTAACTGTGGGGGTTATGGACTGAAAAGCAAAGAATAAACACTGGTGAATCATTGTGTCATTTTAGACCTTTTTCTGACTTGGGATAATGCATATATAAAGACACTTTTTTTCCTAAGGAAATCAAATATCTGCATGATTAGATAGAAGTCCAGATTCAACTTATTGAAAGGATAGCATCTAAAAAAATTGGGTCTCTTAGTGACCCATTTTGCTGTTTTTATGGAAGAGAGCTGCCCTCTGCAGTACATTGCAAGAATGTGCAGATATAATTTGGACCCTCTCCCCTTTGTGACAGCCACAGTAATAATAGCCTTACAGGATTTTTTGAGAACAAAAATTACTCTTTAATTTATTTTTTTAAGAAAAGATAAAAACTAGAGACTTTGCAGAAACAAAAGTTCTGTGATTCTGTTCCTCAATGTGAAATACACATATGCAGAACTATGTAACCCCAAGAATATTAACACTACTAAATAGATGATGAATGATTCTGGGATTCATTTGATATACATTCATTATCTTTTCTCCAGAGCTCTGAAGAACTGCAGCTTTCAGTGGACCATATCAAGCAGATTATTGGGATTTTAAGGGACTTCATACACTCTCCTGAGCAGAGAGTGATGGCTTCTACAATATCCAAGCTGAAAATGGATTTGGACTTTGACAGCACTTCCATCAATCAGATTCATCTGGTGCTGTTTGGATTCCAGGATGCTGTGAGTTCTTTCCTGGTGCAGGGGCAGAGGAATTTTTTGAAGCATCACAGAATGGTTTGTGTTGGAAGAGACCTTAAAGATCATCTGTTTCCTGTCCATGGGCAGGGACACCTTCCAGTACATCAGCTTGTTCCTGGACAAAGCTCATCCCAGGGGTTTGCAGCTTCCCCACTGTTCCTCACTCCTCTCCCTCCTTGTACTGTAGAAGAGTTTGAATGTCACAGTCTGGTTTGAAATGGTTTGAAAGCTGTAGCCTAAAACTGTCAAATCTGTTGTTTAGACTTTGAAAGGTGGGAGGCTTTTAGTGCTGCATGCAATTTTTACCTTATAAAGTTTACTATGACTATTGGAAAATAAGATTCTCTTTCCTAAGGTGTTTGCTGCTACTTTTCCAGGTGAACAAAGTATTAAGAAACCACTTAATAAGACCCCATTGGATGTTTGCAATGGATAACATCATCCGCCGTGCAGTCCAAGCAGCAGTCACTATTCTTATTCCAGGTAAATCAAAGCAGCTGAAAAGAATCCTTTTTTTAAAGGATTATTTTTAAAAAAAGGTTTTCCACATATCAAAGAGCTGTAGCAAATGGAACAGTTCACATGTTTACTTTTTCAGCATGTCATTAACTGCACCCCATGTGCCACTCATCAAAAGACATGGGGTCAGAGTGTTGCAGAGAAAGAAGTGTTGATCTGGAGGATTAATGCTGTACTTGCAGTACAGAAGCACATAATGAGGAGATAACCAGTGGTTCTGCATCCCCAGTGTGGTCCAGGCACGGCAAAAAAAAAAGGCAAATTAAATTCAGTCCAAGCTGGAGATTTTCTAGTAAAAAAGAAAATTATTCTGTACATATTAATGACATCCAGAATGGGTGACACTGCACAGGTCTGGTTATGTGTTCTGAAAAATCATTAATGAGCTATGGAATAGATATGTAGAAGGGAGGGCATTAATATGAGGAAGAGGATGATTCTATCCCATAGATGGACAATAGGGAAAACCACCAGGAGGAGGAAAATAAATGTATAAGTGCTGTCTAGAAATGAGTTAAGTTGTAAATAGGCAAGTAGTTTTGTAACTGTTTAAAATGCTGAGCACCCCTTCCAGTATAGGAATGTTCTGAGAGACTTAGTGACAGTGAGCTCTTTCAGTCCAAAGTTGCCATGGCTTTTAAAGCCAAATTTGCCAAATTTTTTAGGACTTTGTTTGTACAAGAGAAATCACAACTATTCTTTGGTAATAAAGGGTAGCCACCTGCAGCAAATGGTCTAGAAATTCTCCCTGGAGAAGAGGAATGCTTTGTACAATCTTTGGCCCATGACATTAGGGAAAAGCACTAATTAGGGGTTTTTTTCTTACTATTTAGGAAGAGTGCAGGCTTTCAGGGGTTTCTCCTTAATGTATTTTGTTGACTGTCTTATTACTCATCTTGTGATACTTGTTTCCACTACAGCTGTGACCTACAGCTGTACCTCTGCTGGTGCATTGCTCATTCTAGAGCCAGTGCCAGAGAACCTGTGCTCCAGCTCACACAAGGCACAATAAAGCACATTATGCAGTCTCTCCCACCCATGGTAGTGAAGAACAAACTGCACAAACTCTGAACAGGATTACCAAAAAAATCTTGTTCTTCCCCTTTCATTTTATCAGAGCTTCGCACTCACTTTGAGCCAGCATCAGAAACGGAAGGTGGGGACAAGGACGCTGATGAAGTGGAGGAGAGTTTCCAACCTGAACTAAACGGGGCTGAGGATGCTGCCATCACTTTGGGGGTCAGCACCCTCAGTTCTGTGGTGTCACACAAGGCTCAGCAGCAGCTCAGCCAGGAGCTGGGCAGACTCAAACATGACACCTTAAGGTAACCTTCCTGTAAAGGCTCTGTATTTGTGTTCAGAGTCTTTGAAAAGCTCTCAGACCATGCTTTCTACCCTGATGGGCACATACTATGGTACTGCTCACCTATTGCCTTGTGATAAATCCTTCCAGGAACACCAGTGGATTTGGAATACACTGGTAGCACAGAATGGCAAATGAACATCCTTCAGTACAGCTTTCTTTTCTGTGTAATTCATCTGTTACTTGCAGAATGTCACATTGGGTTGGTAAAGTAATTAGGTTTGTGCAACTGTGCCAGTTTCCTTCCTACTCCCTGGATGCCCCCTGACTCAAAGCTGTTCCTGCAAGGAAAGGCCAGAGCCTGGCTCACGGGACAGGCCACCCACTGATGAGCACCAGCAGAGCTCAGCAGAGCCCTGCCCTGTTTCTCATGGGATCCATGTCTAGGCTGCTGCCAGCGTGTTAACAGCTGAAGTTCCCATTCTTCTTTATGAATGTGATGTAAATCTGTGATCAAAAGTCCCTGGTAAAACATCAATGTTACACTGTTCTGTAGTGAATTACAGTATAAAGCAACTCTGCCCAGGGAGCTGCAAAACAGTAGAAACAGAATTTATGAGCTATTTACTAAATTCGGCAGGTGAAAGCCTTCAAGCGGCACCCCTGAGTCTCAGATAACCAAAATGAAATATCTAACCAAAATGAAATCTCTAACCAAAATGAAATCTCTAACCAAAAGGAAATCTCTAACCAAAATGAAATCTCTAACCAAAAGGAAATCTCTAACCAAAAGGAAATATCTAAGCCATTAGAGATGTTCCTTACGACAATACCTCACAAATGCCTCTGTCCTGTGATACTCATTAAAAAAATGATAATATTTATTTCAGTTAGATTTACTCTTAGTGTGGTTGTGTTTGATCTTTCTTATATGCTACAAGACTTCTGGAAAACCTTGTTCAGAAGGAGAAAGAGTATCAGACCCTCTTACGACAGTCTTTGGAGCAGAAGACTCAGGAATTAAACTTGCTTCAAGTAAAGCTTAAACCGAAGTTCCCATTCAGATACTGCAGAACTAAGAGACTGCATTTACACAAAAACATAAGGGATCATGTGTTTGTTCAAAGGATGCAAAACCATATAGCTTAAGCTTCAGTTACCTGAAAACAACCACTTTTGCCCGTTTTGAGGTGTATTAACCTTTGTTTTCTGTTAAAGATTCCCAGTGGTCTGCAGCAACATTTAGAGATAATGCAGACCGTGAGCTCATGAACTGGCTGAAACAACAAGGAGCAGACTTGAATACCATTAAGAAGGTAAAAATAAAATCACATTTAAAAATCACCCTAATTTTAGTCATAATTAGCTGTTTGATTTCAAAGCAGGAGTATTTAATGATGAATAAATTTGCCTTTTAGTTTGCTGAAGAAGATTACACACTAAGCGCTGTCCTTAACGATATCACCAAAGATGACTTGTGGTATCTTCAGCTGCGGTAAGAAAATACTTTTTAGTTTATTGTTAAGAGCCTAATTAACATATTTTGTTAAAAACCTTTTAAAGTTTAATTATTCAGATAGGTCAGTGACAGTTCAGGGACAACTGCCATCTGCTTCATCTCAGATTTTCTGACAAAAGTTTTCCCATCTTAACTGACACAACTACACTGAGGATGCTTCAGGCCATCTGCTTTGGCATTTATCAAGGTTGGGACCTTTATCTGCACCCTTCACGATGATGTAATCATCTGAAAAACAGGCATGAAGAATTTCTTTTGCCTACCCATTGATTCGGGTCCCTTTCCCATCATTGTGTTAACCCCTGGCTGACCTGGGAGAAGTTTCAGCTATAACCATGAAACAGTGCAGTTTGCCATGTACTGTCACAACCAGTCTGTCCTGGGGATTTCTAGCTTTCACTTCTCACTCACTTTAAGGCAATGGAGATGGGAGTTTTCCCTGACTGTTCTCCATTTCCCTTCGTGCAGGGGTGGCCTTCGTTGCAGAATCTGGAATGCAATCCTAAACCACCGACAGACATCTGGCAAGGCCTCAGCGAAGGTCGATGCTTTGGAAGAACATGAAATGGGAATAAGCAAGTGAAATACATTCCCAGCACTTAAGTTATTTATTTGATGTATATATTTGTATGTACAGTGGCCTTGCAGGTTTTGCACAGTTATGTAGCTTGTTTGACCATCAGTGTAATACACAGTGAATAGTAACAGCTTTTAAGTCAGTGTCAATGCATTTAAATTATTTATGACAAGATTAATGCATACAGTGCCTGTCAATGTAATACAAAACATTAGCTGAGAAAAAACCCACCTGAATTGGCTTCAGCATTGTGAAAACTGTGAACTTAAAATGTGTTACAGTTCTGCTGGCTGATGGTTTGAGCAGGGAGGGGATATGCTAGAGCATGTCATCTCATTGCAGATGGATTTATACAGCTTTCTGTATTAAAGCTACACTCACTGAACTACTGAGAAAGCCTGGTGTGATATTTTCAATTGGTGACTATTCTGCAGCAAAACCAGAGCATGTAAATGACATTTTTGGTGGGGTTTCGGGGAGAGTTCATGAAACAAAGCAAACAGATCATCAGATAAAGGCTGGTAAAGTTTAGTTTTTATTTTTCTTTTTACACTGTACATAACACATACAGCGATCCAAAGAAAGTCAGTAAAGCAAATATATAGCACTTTAAATAAACAACTTTCTCTCAGCTTCTTCTGAAACATTCAGCATGTTCAAGAAATTCCATACTCGGATGGATTTCCTTATACATTTCCTCTTTTGAAAGAGCTCTTAAATAAGCTTATATAGTTCCTGTAACTGCATTCACTTATTCTTATGAATAAGTTACACCAATAAAAAGGCCTTTAGCTGACAGACTTGTACTTTATCCACTGGTTTGGGCCACGCACTTCAAAGGGTGGCTCATTGAAGTAGATGTGGTGACCCAGTTCTTCCAGGGGAGGCTCTGGGTCAGTGGTAGCAAACTGAGCAGCTTCCTCAATCTCCTTCCTTACTGCCACATCAATTTCCTAAACCAGAAATGCATGCTTATTAGAAGACAGCACAGAAAAAGCATCATAATTCTGAATTTAAATGCTCTTATAAAGTATCAGAATTAGTTAACAATGACTAGAAATATAAAATTAAAAAGCTTTAAAAATTCTTTCCCTACTAAACGGCATCATTTTGGGTAGTACCTTACTGACAGAGGGATATGACCACACTGAGTCTACATTTTCTATTCTGATTATGTGAAATACTGAGTGTGTCAGTGCCATTATTTTTTTTTTTTTTATTTTTTCAACAACTGACTCATTACATTTGCTTAGAGAGTTCCTCACTCCTTCACTAGGATTCTTCCCTACTGATAACTTCCCTTTCCAAGACTCAACTCCTTCCCAGGGAGTCAAGAAAGCCCAGATAATTTTGATTTCTATCTGTTAGCAAATGACAGCCCCCAGCCTTACTTAGCACACAAAAGCAAAAGGCCTTTCTAGTAGAACACAACTTCAGCAGCTGACCTGCAACAAAACTTCACCTTCATCTATAAAAGTGATGTTAAAGCAAACCTTGAAGAACTTCAAAGGAAGCACTGCATGCTGCCCAGTGGTGGGCTTTCTGGAGATTATCAGTGTGTGACTGCTCAAGAGCTCCCTTACATAGCAACTAAAACCATACCTTTAGCTCCTCAACACTAGCAAGGTTGTTGTTGACCATTCTGTCCTTCAGCAAAGTAATGGGATCACTTTTGCTTCTCACCTCCTGAATTTCTTCTCTAGTACGATAGCTAGGAGGAACAAGACAGGCAAAGTCATGAACCCTGGAGCACAGTGAGGCTCTGGACACAACTCACTTTTAGAAAAAACAGTCCAAAGAGTTGTCAGGGATGCAGAGACAACACACAACATTCACCACCCAGAGGATGGCACAGCAACAGTCAGAGGCCCCTGGAGAGAGATCTGTAGATGCCAACTGAGCAGAAGTAGCTCCAGACTCAAGGGAAAGGGGAGCAAGCCCAGACAGTTACCCTGAGGGGCCATACTTCCTCCTAACCTCCCCCCAGGGAGGGGCTGCATGACTTGCACATTGCTTCCAAGTCACTGCAAGTTTCCAGTGAAGAGCTGGGATACGCCTCTACTTCATGCAGAAACATTCAGCTTTGTCAGCTGGAGCAATGCCCAAATCTCTAGCACCTGGATGCTTGTATTTTTAGGATGTGTTCTACTTGTCGGGGCAGTCCAAACTATTCCTGTAATTTTGCCTTACAGGACTTTAATCCTCTTAAAACCCCAGTTTTAAGAGCCAAACCTTCACTGGGACACACCATAAGGTCACAATGAATGCAGAATTCAATAATAGAGAGCACAGAAGTTTAACTGATTTTGTGCTTGTTCTAAACCCACATCTTTTGATTCTGCAATAAAAGGAGTGTTACATGGCCACAGATTATCAGCTGAGCAACGAGATGAGGGAGCAGGCTGCTCACAGCAATTTCATCATAACCTTTAAATGCATTTGACATCTGATTTAAACACTGAATTTCACTGAATTTCATAGTTTAATCTCTTAGAATTTGACCACCAATCTTCTGAAAAGGAAAGAAGAAAGAATGTGACAGTACCTTATTCCAGGGTCACTCATGCTGTGGCCATGGTAACGATATGTCTGTAACTCCATCACAAGAGGACCCTTGAAATGAAAAGCAATACAGTGTTGCCATGATGAGTGACCAACTTGTTACAGCAGCAACCATCTGCTAGAGCTGAACTGCACCAGTGATCGATTATTTTTACTCCATGGGTTTTTCTCAGTTTAATTTATATAATATTGCCACATATAGTTTCACACAGTAAAATTAAACCTAATTATTTTCAAATGAAAGCATGTGATGATACTGTAAGCATTTATTTTCATGTTCTAATTGAGCAGCTTTACAACTGCCTTTCTTCCACCATTACTCAGAATATTTCAAACTCTGTTGTTTCTCACAGAACCTTCATTACTTCAAGTATTATAAATCTTCAAAACCAATGTTACCATGTTTTGGTGACAGACACTAACATTGACTCACAAAACCTTTATTTCACTTTCCATTTCTTGTAATATGGAATGATTATTACCTTCCTTGATGCTTCCCCTAACTAAACACAAAGATCACAACTGCCTGACAGTCATAACAGCTTTCACAACAGAATGTAACTGTGGTACAAATGGGGAAAAATGTGTAATAATAAATATTAAGTGTTAGGTTAATACAAATTGAGGAAGCACTTATGAAGCAATAGTTTGCAAGAATTCCACCCATGGAGAAGGAATGCCAATTACAGACTTACATTTCCAGATCTACAGTACTCGGCTGCAAACTTCACTGCTTCTCGGACACAAAGAATATCCATGCCATCCACCTGGTAATGAGAAAAAACATGTTAAGGCAAAAAATCACAGCCTCCAAACTTCCCATCTCAGTACTTCCATAAGTGGAACAGAATTCAGCTTCAAGTAAATATATGTAGAAATAAAAGAAATACCTATGCATGCATTGTGTATGTTTGTGCACACACGTTCCCCCTCCAAAGGAACCTGTACTCACTCTGAGCCCTGGAATGAAATATCCTCTTTTGTAGTAGTCAGTGCTGGCTGCAGCTCTTTCAACTGATGTTCCCATTCCATACCGATTGTTCTCACAGACAAAAATACAAGGCAACTTCCATAAGGCAGCCATGTTGTATGTTTCAAATATCTGGCCCTGAAAGAAAATTTTAAAAATCTCATCAGGGAGCTCAGCCTTCAAGCAGTAGGCTCTACTGAAAATCCTTCCCTTGCAGACATCTAGAATTTTTAATACTAAAAGTGATCTGAAATTAAAAGTGATCAGTCATTTGCTACAGCTCAGAAGGAATAAAAGAGAAGCTACTCTAAGGTAACTTTCATCTCAATCAGTAGTTTATAGAAGTTAATTTTTAAGCCTGAATCAGTATCTGTGTTAGGGTAGCACAAAACCTTCAACTTTAACTCAGGTATTTCAGCAACAGTCATAAAAAAAAAACTTTACAATTGATTAACCTGGCAAGATGCTGCTACAGCAAAGTTAAATTTGTCTGCATCAGCCTTGTTGCTCTGAGCCAAATTCAGGGAAAACCATGAACTGAGATCTCTACCTGTGCTTTGAAAGTGTGAAACTATCAATGGTACACTCTGAATCACCAACTGCTTATGTGTCTTACTGTCTCAGCTGATAACATGAAGAGACTGGCTGGAATGTCAAGCTACTGGCTCTGCCAGAATGCTCTGTCCTCTTCTCTGTCTTCAGAAACCTGATTTACACATCTCTCCCTATCCAGCAGCACTGCCATCCTTCAGAGCTCTCCTTACAGCACAGACACTTCAGGGTGTCACACTTAGGTGAGCTGTGCACAACTGGAAAGAGGGTGAAGAGTTACCAGAAACCCCTCCTCCCAAGACTTGTGTACCATTCATGTTATTAACAATAAGCCTCACTCACTCCCCTGAGTATCCAGAGTGCTGCAGAACAAAAACCTTTCCCTCCACTACAACAAGGGCCAAGCTCAAAATGGGGGTGGGGAAGGACAGATGTTTACACAGGTCCAAAACATGATAAAAACCTGCAGGCACATGCTACATTTCTGATTTATAAAGAACACCTAGCAATTAACTTCTTAACTGTTCACCTGAACCACCCCTCTGAGGACTACACAGTTGTTGGAACACATCCCTGCTCAAACACCTATGACAACTCAAATAAGAGGTGGCCATGTCCAAAATCTGCAACATGCCTGGCCACCTTCATGGAGTTCATCAACACTGCCTGGGTTCAGATACACAGGGAGGGCAAAATCTGCTCTTCCACCCCTCGGAGTAAAGGCAGAGCTCACAGAGCACAGAGGGAAAATTGATTCCCTCCAGCCATGCTCCTTTACCTGATTGGCTGCACCATCCCCATACAAGGCCAGGCAGATCTCGTTTTTACCGAAGTATTTACAGGCAAGCGCAATCCCAGCTCCAAGAGGAACCTGCCAGAGTACAGGACAAAACATTTTAGAAGCACATTTAAAAGAGTTGAAGATAGGCAGCCTGTGAACTTTAAGGAGCCATTTAAGCTGTTAGAGACCTGCTCAACAAGCTGTTACCCACCCACTTCCCTTTGTTACAAATATTATTGCAGGCAAAATATAAACATGAATGGTATTCTCAATTTTAATGATTTTTGCTACAGTTTACAAAATGATGAGCACACAAGAATAAGACATACCAGCCACAGAGCCATGGTATCTGCTTACAAGCTCACAGACCACAAAACTGAGAGGAAACACTGAGAGGCAACAGAACACGAGCTAAATTCAGCTTGTGCCTTATGACAGAAGTCACGTACATACCTGAGCACCAACAATACCATTGCCACCGTAGAAGTTTTTGGTATACATATGCATTGATCCTCCTTTTCCCTTTGCACATCCTCCTTTTCGACCTGAAACACGAATAACAAGGCATTTGTGTTTTGGAGGAAGAATACTATACAAATGGAAACATCTAATTCAGTTCCTAAAGGCAGTAACACTGAGACCATGTCTCCATCATCAGACCTGTGTGGAGCTAGGACATGATGGCCTCTCACACAAGTTTGCAGTTAAATATCTCAGAAAAGAAATATGAGAAGGGGGGAAAAGAGAGAACAATAATGAAAGCATAATTCCAGAAATATGGATGAGATTAAGAAATCTTAAAACCAACCAAAAGTTTCAGTGTCCTACTATACAAAAGCACTTTCAGATAAATTTGGGTTGTTTTTTAATAGACAACAAGGTCTCATATACATAATCTGCAAGAAATATATTATTATTTTAGGCTTCTGCAAGGAGAGTAAGAATAATGTTCCAAATTAGTTGCAATAATTTACTTGTCTTCCCTTTGACAAAAACCACATGTAAAAATTACCAACAGGACAGTGAAAGAAACCCAACCAGCTCCCCATTCCCCAGTATAAACATTAGTGACCCAGCCCAGCTTTATTCAAGGTGTAGTTGGAAGATAACCAGTGATCCATGAAGAATTACAACAAACCCTAATTAAATGAGCCCATCTAAGAACACAGAATTTCTATTCCATTTCCTATTATTTGTCTTGTTACTATTCATAGAAGATTGTATTTTATTACTAATAAGCACAGCTTGTCTAGTAGTTTTCTTTACTTTAGCCTTGGTGTTTATTTTAGAAGTGAGTCTCTTTTTGAAATTTGTACTTCTCTTTCTTACTTTACAGTGGATCATTTTTATTACTGATATTTCTCATATCTTTCCCATGTTTATGAATTGGTTTTGTAGGAGCTGTTAGAGATTCTGTCAGCTAGAACCAAAGGAAAAAAAAGTCTAATTTTAAGAAAATAGATTTATTAATAACTGCAATTTACCTTTAGTAAGCTCCCTCCACTTTTTGTACAGTGCCTTCTTGTATTTTAGAATGTATTTAAGAACTCCTGATTAACCAACTTTTTGCTACATTTTCTACTTTTCTTAGAACACAAACTCATTTCTCATGCAGTTGTCAATTCTCCTGAAAAGTCTTGCTCTATAGCTTGTTTCCTGTAGGATCTTACCGACTGGTTTTATTTTGGGTGACTCTGCTTCCTTTTTCTTCAAGGATTTTTTAACTCAGTCATTTCCTGGTCATTGTAACTCATGCTTTCAGTTTGGCATTTGTAGTCAAGATCCTTCTTTGCAAGAATGAGCTCTAGCAGCAGTTCTGTCTAAGAACTTTCCCCAAGTGTCATTTTCTGGAACAACAATCTCTTTACCAAAGTCACTTCTTCCCAATTGTGTGTCATGAAATGAAAAACAAAATCCCACCACATTATCACTCATAATTCTAGTTTCAGGGCCCATAGTTGGCTTCAGTCATGACAATATTCCCATTTACTTTCTGACTTATCAGTNTAGAAAATTATGTGTGTCATGAAATGAAAAACAAAATCCCACCACATTATCACTCATAATTCTAGTTTCAGGGCCCATAGTTGGCTTCAGTCATGACAATATTCCCATTTACTTTCTGACTTATCAGTACCCAGTGATACTTGGCAAATCAGTCACCACTGGATTCTGGGCTTTTGTGCACATCACAGATATGCATTCTTAGCACACACAGTTCTTAGTTTACAAAACTATGCCACTTCTCTAACCCCCAAACAAGTTTTCCTATACTAACATTTCAAGCATGCAGACCCTCAGCTCAAATCTTTATTATACCAGTGATTCATAAAGGCCTTCAAGCTCCTTGCTCATTTTTCACTTCTGGCATCTGTTCACAGATCTCATATGAGTTCATCAGGCTGATCTCTCTTCCCTACTCCATCCTCAACCCTACTGTGGACAGTCATCTCTCCTTTCTGCAAAATCTTTATCTCAATTATCGTTTAATATTCTTGTTACGATCAAATTTTCCCAAATCATTCACTTTATCATTATAGGCAATGTTTACCAGTCTTCCTAAGACTTCATCAGTATAATTCTGAAAATCCAGTCTGACTTCTAGGAAGGATAATGCCCTGTCCCACTGAGAGCAAATGCTTACCATCAGCAAGTTCAAAACTGCTGTAGCACAATGAATACAGCATATGGTATCAAGAAAAATCTTATGAATCTGTGCTTTAGAAGTACCAGCACTCGAATATTCCTTATTTGTTAATTTTCACAGTAAAAATGACTGATTCATAAAACTCGAAACAACCGATCCATTCTGCTGTGTTATTAAACTGTTTCTGAAGGCCCAGTATACTTTGTACATCAACATCACTTTGAATTTGAGTAAAAAATGCAGCAAGTGATCCCCCCTGGCTGAGCACAAACCTGTGAGCTCGGCGAGGATCTCGCGCACAGGCACCCCTCGGGTGTAGGTGAAGCCGTGGGCTCTGTACGCTGTTATCACGTGGTCTGTGGGCTTTATGGCAGCCTCAATCCCCACACAGCTAGCCTCCTGTGACACAGGACACGTTTAGCAAGGAAGGAGAACACTCAGCTCCCACAGCCAGCACTGCGGCACACTGCTGATTCCACACACAGCAAATACTGGCTGGTCACAGAAAAGCACAGATACAGGAGATGACTTCAATCCCAAGAGCTGGTGACAGGCCTGGAGCCACAACAGCCTTGGGCTCTAAATTCCAACCTGATTGACAGCAAAGGCACACAGCAAGGGAACCAGAATCTGCAAAAACCTGAAGAATTTCCCCCTCCAATGAAGTATCTCAACAATCACAATTCAAAAACATCAGGGGATAATGGATAGACAGCAAGTTTAAGTAAGTTCATGAAGTCTCTTCTGGCTGTTGCTTTCTTGTGGGCACATGATCCACGAGATACAGAAAAAAAGCCATCAGTGACACCTGGGGGGAAAATGCAAGCCTTCAAATGTGCTCATTCCTCACATTCAGCTCATCTTCAGCTGCACTGTGTCTTTCCCTGTCTTTGTGTCTCTCCTCACTCATCTCTGTCCCTCTCCTTCTCTCACACTGTTCACAGACACTCAGTTCTACATTCTCCACTCTACTAAAATCCCTACATTCAATAAGGTAAGACAATATAAAACCTCCTGGCTCAAAGCTCTTACCTGCCCATCGTACAAGTGGCAGAAGCCACGAATGATCTTCTGCTTGTAGAGCTGGTCAGACTTGAGCTCCATGCGGCGGATGGTCTGCATGGTGCGGTAGTACTGCAGCCCCTCCTCCCGCGTCATCACTGCCGTGGTGCCCGGGCCCTTCTCCAGCCGATGGAGGTCACACTGCTGCAGGGTCACACAAGGCATGACTGCCTCAAAATCACTCTTCCTCTTTACCAGTATTAGGTTTGGTTTTTTTTTCAAATTCAGAGCGTAATTCCTTTTGAAAAGAAAGCCATCAAAATCTAAACTCATAGGTGAGGACAACTGTGTGCTATTTCAAAATTCAGGGAAATAAACCCCTTACTTTTAATAAATACAGACTTCTACTTACAAAATAAAGCCTAATTATTCCTACAAGCAGAAGATGAAGTCAAGTCCTCCAGAAATATGGCAAAAAGCACACTTCCATGGTTGTTGCATGCCAAATACTTGGTAAGAGCTACAAAGGCTTAGTGAAGAGATAAGAAAGCTCAAGAGTTTCCTCTGTTAAACAGTTTGTAAGATCTGGCCCCAAGACTGGCCCTCACCTCAGCTACCTGTTGTAAATAAATAGTAAATTCATTGGAAGAGGCTAAACAAATTACTCTGTCAGTGCAGATTAAATGGCCAAAATCCTTGTATATAGGTTAAAGACAGCTTATATCAAAGCAAAAGTCACTCCAGAGCAAATCCACTGTATCTGGACAATTTGGATATAACACCTGGGCACACTACTCAAGACAACTCTGCTTCAAAGTTCACAGAACAACGGAAACTCTGGAGTCTTGTCATCAACACAGGACCAAATACTAAACCTTGTATCTACTCAAAAAAGACTTTTCATATAAACATATATTCCTTCCTATCCACCTGAAACAATTTTCCTACTTCCCAGGCACAGCCAAATAGGGAGAGGGTGGAAAACAACACAAATTATTTCTTTCATATTTCCTTTCATCAGTTCCTGAATGAAACACCAGCACAAAAGCTACTGCCAATAGAAACATCACTTTTTCCTAAGACCCAGCCACAGTGGAAAGCTGACTGAGTATAACACACATTTTCTGAGCAGCACCAAGTGAAGCATTGAAAGGATGCCATATTTTTTCCTCAAAAACCTACACAGACCTCAACCACCTGCATGTTTGTGACAGGCTGCAAACACCCAATTGTTTGAAAAGCATTAAGGAAACAATACAACAGAACAGAGAAGGTTCTTTAGCTCCTTTCTGACTGTTCTCACAGCTGCATTGCAATATCACAGCTGCAAAAAATCACTTCACATTCTTAAGAAACAAGTAACGTTACCACACACTGCCAACACAGTACTTCCAGCTGCACTTAGTAATCAGGTCACATAGTGAGGGATTTGGTTCTGGAAATTCAAACTGTATTTTCTGATTGAAAAAGATACAGGGCCCAGTCCATTAAGATGTGTAACAAATGCTTACAAAGAATGCCAGTGTTAAGTGTTCTTCTTTACCTTAATGTCAAATGTAGCTTCACTTGCAAAGTCTCCATAGTTACGTGATGCTACCACCACTCGAGAGGCCTTAAAAAAAAGACAAAACCAAAGCATGAGCAATGTTTAAATGTAATTATCAAGTAAAAGTATGTGACTTTTCAAGTAATATCTAAGAGTACTCCCAAACTGAAATAACTTATAAATTAGACTCACCAGTGGCATAAAAGTTCCCATAAAAGTTCCCATAAGACTAGGGAACTTTTATTCTGTATGTCAAAGTCCTTTAAAAGCCAGTATTTAAAATTAGGGTTAGAAAAAAAGAATTTAAACTGGTAATACCCTTGATTATCTAAAATAAACCCAGTAAGTTTCAACATTTTTGAAAAGCATCAAAACTGCAAAAATAATTGTTTATCTCTTCACATGCTAGGCTGACAATATAAGGAGAGACAGCTAGTGCAGACTTTGATTGCTCACTCTCTGAGCTGACTGGAATTTTGCCTTGATAGAACAAAAAAAAAAACCCCAAAACCAACCAAAAAAAAAGAATCCAGCAGGTATCTGAAATACAAACTAGTCTTACTTTTTCTTTTCAATAGGAAGAGAGACTGGGGGGATTCAAGCCATAACAATGGAGAGAGAGTGCACCATTTCAGTAACAGCATGGGCACTACTTAAAAATTATGTGGAAACACAGAAGGTGACTGAGGACACAATAAACACACAACAACAGAAAGCGTGGCATGGTAGGGGAGAGATAGAAAGGATGTTTAAAAATACATTACTGGTCCATCTTAAAGAATGAACACAGGCTATTGACTCATGAATGGTGGTGATTTTAGATGACTTTAGCAAATTTCACTGCAGCATCCCAGGATAGGCCCATGTCCATGCATGCACTGTGGCCACTGCATAAGGAACACTACATCTTTAGTGGCAAGAGTGTACTGCTAATTAAGTGACACAAAAACTTCAGCAGCTCCTTCAGCCAAGGAATTCACAAACATTTAGCTGAAGGTACATTCCACCAAAATTTTGAGAATGTTCAAGTCACCATCTCCAAAAAAGATCTGACTGACACGTGTGAAGCTTGGGAGAAAATTCTCAACCCATCCTGGTTACCTCTTCTGTTGCATATTGGTCGGATTTATCAGTAACACTGCCCTGTTACCAGATAAAATATTCATCCTGCCCTGTTACCAGATAAAATATTCAGAGGTTTTAATTTACACCAAATTTCTACACTATTCACCACAATGCATCAGTACTATCAGTGAAGAAAAGCTATTTTACTTCTAGTTTGGATTTGCAGTCCAAACTGCCAATTTCCCATCACAGAATGGCTGGGATTGGGAGGGATCTCTTTAGGCCACACGGTCAAACTCTCTGCCCTGAACAGGACATAAAACCCCCCTGAGGAATCTGAACAAAAACTCTGATACATGGGCAGTACACCTATCAAAAGTAAACCTTGACAAGACTGATTGAGGCCTTACCTCACTAACGCCTCCCTAGGTTAGAAGCATTTGGAAGGAAAAAAAAAAGGAAGAGAAGAGTAAGTAGCTGTACCAAATAGTGAGGGAGGAAGTCAGCAAATTATTATCCAACTAGAGCAGAGCACTGCAAGTGGTAGTTTCCATACATGGAAATCCATCTGTACACTCTGAAAAATATTCAAAGCATATATGAGATACTGCTTTATGGATTAAATCTGCCTCTATTTATTTGACAATTTATACCTTCACTACAGAGGCACAGGGACAATTCAAGACAAATATTTACAAATTAGGTAAGCAGTAGGATCCAAAAATCTTTATTAAAATATCTGAACCAAACCTGCTTAGCCATTCCAGGAAAACGCAGTATCTCCAGAGTAGGCCAAGTACTTGTAATAAGGGACTAATTTTAGCACCTATATTTGCAAAGTTTAACCTAGAGATTTTATTTATGAATTAGGAAATACTCCTAGATACGCAGCCCCAAGACAGATAGGAAGAACTTCCAGTAAATGTTCCCCCCGGTGTTATTCAGATGGATCCAGACATCCAAAAGCAGTGAATGCCTGGGGTGAATGCCTGGGTGAGAGCTGCCTCAGAACGGGGGTACAGCAGCACATCTGCTCTCCATGGCAAAAAGGCACCTGATTTCCAGTTACCAAAAAGTATTTTTTAATTCTGGTCATGCCAACAAGTTTTTTTCAGCAGGAGTAATTTTTCCTCACGGCCACAGTCATCACAGTGGAATAAGCAGAATGAAGTGGTGAAAGTACGATTTTTCACACAAGAGGGATAAAATACAACAAATGACTCACACTAATAAAAAAAACAAAAACAAAAACAGACTGTGAAAGAAAATTCATGCAGAGATTGCAAGGGGCTGTTGGCTGAGCAAAGAGGGGTCAAGCAGTTCAGTCAGGCGCTGAATTCCAATCGGGCCGAGCAGATTCCTCTGAGGGACCTGGCCTGAGCCGTCAAGGATACATCAACAACATCGATCAAAGCCCTGCGCCATTATGGGTTTAAAAAGCGAGCTCCTGCACGCGGCCACCATTTCACTGTAAATCGTGGTCGTCACCCAGAGCGGAAGAAAAAAAAAAACCCAAGCTGTTGTGTTCTTCTTTAATTTT
>VZTB01011436.1:149183-169119 GCA_013397245.1 Thryothorus ludovicianus | reverse complement strand
GGGAGTGAGAGAATGGGGATGGAACCGCGGGGAGTGGGCTGGGACCAGAGATGGGACTGGGAATGGGAACGGGAGGAGCAGGCTGGGAACAGGGATAGGAACGGGGATGGGAGTGGGGATGGCAACGGGAATGGGGCTGGGGGAAGGGGGCTGAGACCGGGAGTGGGAGCAGGCTGGGACTGGGGATGGGAATGGGCTGGGGGTTCCTACGGGTGATGGTGTGTGCAGACTTTACGGAAAATCCCTCTGGGAAAAGGCAGTGTCCATAAAGGAGTCAGAGGAGTCCTGCAGCTCTGTTGGGATAAAGGGAGAGAGGCCCCTGGGGCACAGCCCGCGGGGTTTTCTCTCTCCAGGTTCCGGAGGGTGCAGCCTCCTTTTATCCCAAATCCCGGCCGTTCGTTCCCTCTTCCTTCCCCACGGCTGAGGTACCAGGAAGGTGCAGCCTTCCCAAACCATGTCCCACACATCCCCCCCTTGAACCTGGCATTTCCCCCAAAGTTCAGAAGTTCAGGTTTGTGCAGCCCCATTTGGCTGTTCCAGGAGCCAAACTGTCCAGGCTCTGGAACAAACCTGCTCCTTTGGAGGTTAATAGAGACATAAAGCCCCATTTCAAAGCCCTTAACAGCCAACCCCTCACCCACGGAATTGTCTGTAAAGGCACCAGCACACATCTTCCCTGTCAGGGATGAGGATGGGGATGGGGAACAGGGTGTGAGGATGGGGATAGAGATGAGTATAGGGTGTGGGAATAGGGATGTGTGCAGGGTGAGGGATGAGGATGAGGATAAGCAGGGATTGGGATGTGAGGGTGAAGATGTTGCAGGGATGCAGATGAGCATGAGGATGGGGTTTTGGAGTGGGATGGGATGCAGGGATCAGTCAGGGGATGGGGATGTGGCTGGGGATGGGATCTGGGGGCCTTTGGGTGGAAGCACTTGTCCAGCTGAGCAGTGGGAGTTGTGCTGCAACACCAGCAGCAGCCAAGGAAACAGTGGGGATTTTCCAGTGATACAGCTCAGACCCCACAGCCAGCTCACCCAGCTCTCCTGGCACCTGTGGTTGAAATCAAACCGAGCTCTGTAGCTCCATTCTTGTGCTGGTGCTTCAGGACAAACTCAGTACCACTGTACATCCCAGGTGACAGATGGATTTTTCTTCTTAATTAGGAGCTGCTGCAGAAGCTGAACTGGGGTACAAAGCAGATTCCCATTTTCTTTCCTTCTGGGGGTGTCAGGCATAGGAACAAGTCAGGAGGCTCTAACCTGACATGACACCTGTGCCCTGTGGTTGTTCATGTTCGTGGAGTTGTTCAGCCTGGAGAAGAGGCAGCTCAGGGGAGCCCTCACTGAGGCCTTTCAGAACTTAAAAGAGGCTTATAAAAAAACATGAGAATAACTTTTTACATGATCACCTAGTGATAGGACAAGAGAGAATTGTTTGAAATTAAAAGAGGAAAGACTTAGGTTATATATTTGAAAGGAATTCTTGACTGGGAGGGTGGGCCGGCCCTGGCACAGGGTTCCCAGAGCAGCTGTGGCTGCCCCTGGATCCCTGGAAGTGTCCAAGGCCAGGCTGGACAGGGCTTGGAGCAGCCTGGGACAGTGGGAGGTGTCCCTGCCCACGGCAGAGAGTGGGATTGGATAATCTTTAATATCTTCCCAAACCCAAAGCATCCTCTGATATCATTCTGTGTTCTGCACTGCAGGTGTTGTGGCAGTAACACAACACAAACAGCTCTCCCAGGACATCCATCAGAGAAACAGCAGAGTAAAAAGAGTAAACAATAAATCATTCCTGAACAAGGGAGCTCTGAACTCAGAAATCAGGATGTGGAGACGTTATCTGAGTTGTTGCTGTCTCTAAGCAATAGCAGCCCTGCCCAGCACCACGTGCAGTGATTAACCATTGGTGTTCTGCCCTTCCTCTGGCAGCTGCCATGAGCACATCCCCCTGCTGCAGCTCTGCCTTGCTCCACAGCCTGACCATCCCTGCTGGGTTGCTCCAAGCCCTGTCCAACCTTCCTTTGAACCCTTCCAGTTTGATTGCCGAGTCCAAATATTTATAAGGAAAAAATAAATTTCCATCCACACATCAGCAATGATCTACCCAGTGGCGCAGGAGAGAAACAAAAAGCTGATTTTTCCCTTGCCACAACCCCAGCTGTAAGAAATGTGAACAATGATGCACAGAGCACCACTGAAGTTTGAAAGAAAACAAGTTTACATGCAGACAGGCTTGAGCCAGATAAGCTGACACAATCTGTAGCCCATATGAGAAGCTTTGCCAGGGAATTTGAAGCCAATCTCTGCTTCCATTTTTAAGCAGAAAATCCTCATGCCAAAAGAAAAACTATAGAGAAAAGCATGGACTGAGTATTTGGGGTAAAAGGCATAAAAATCCACCTGCACCACTGGATACTGGAGTGTTGGGAGAATCTTTCTGTGTTAAGCACTACGAACAAAAACCCACAAAACAAACTCAGGGCACATTCTGAAATGGCAGCATGGTTTGAATATATTTGGAGGTTTCCTTCCTCAGGGTGCTTTGGAGTGGGGTCAGCACACTTCAGAAAGAGCACATGAAAGGTCAGGCAGCCCAGCCAAGGGGATCCCACAAACTCAGGAATTATTCCCTAAATCCCCAGGGAGCTGGGGAAGTGCCAGCCAGCATGAGCAGGGCCTTGCTGTGAAAACACCTTGCAGTTATTTCACTGAATGGGGGTTTAGGCTGTATTAAATGCAAATTCACTTCTTCTTGCCATGGCATGGGGTTAGAAGGAGGCAGGGCACTCATCTACTCAGCTCCCCGTGGCACCCAGGAGAATGTGATTTTTTGACTGACCTCAGGTTTGAATTATCCTGCCAGCCTCAGAACAAAAGACTGCTTCATTAGATTGCTTGCCTTTGGGATTTTCTTAGGATTTAGTGATCCTAGCCGTGACTGGGAAAGAACAGAGCATGGCAAATGCTGTAACTTTCCCTAAAATCTTAAATTAAATTAGAAGAGAACACACTGACATGCAAAACCCTTGACAGCTCTCTGGATGAACACAAGTTGGCATTTGGTGGCTGTGTTAAAATAGACATAATGGCTTGTTAGAGCACAAATATCTTCACTTCCTGAGTGAGCAGGAGGGCTGGACACAAATCCTGGCTTTGAGAGGCCACAGTGCTGCTTCCAAGGTAAATAATTGTGAATTACTCAACTGATAGCTCACAGCTCTGCCTGAAAGGAAAGGTACACCCCGGCCTGACAAAGCTCTGCCAGGCTTCATGCCTTTCCCAAATGCTTATTTATGGCATGTGGATGCACCCTGTGTGTGTCTGAGTGGTGGAGTTAAACCACTGCTGTGTCTCAAGGTTTAGATGGGATATTGGGAAGGAATTCCTGGCTGGCAGAGTGGTGAGGCCCTGGCACAGGAGCCAAGAGAAGCTGTGGCTGCCCCTGGATCCCTGGAAGTGTCCAAGGCCAGGCTGGACATTTGGAGCAGCCTGGGATGGTGGAAGGTGTCCCTGCCCATGGCAGGGGGTAAAATGGGCTGAGCTTTAGTGTCCCTTCCAACCCAAACCATTCTGGGATTCTGTGACCTTAGATAAGCAAACAGTCAATCCACAGCGTTGCAAAGTGGGGGAGGATTGTAGGATTAAAACCTCAGCACACTCAATTTTACACCTGTCCAGGAACCAGAGCCTCAGGGGGAACGTGCTGGAGGAGATATCAGTCACTTCCTGCGTGGAGATTTGATGTCTTACCCACAGCAATGGATCATGACTCTCTCCTGACAGTGGCTGGCAAGAACCTTCTGTAGCAGCCACAATTTCCCAAGATGTGCCAAGGGAAAATCAGGTTGAATATCAGGAAAAAGTTTTTCACAGAACAAATNCGTGGAGATTTGATGTCTTACCCAAAACAGTGGATCATGACACTCCCCTGACAGTGGCTGGCAAGACCAGGCAGCTCAGAACCTTCTGTAGCACCCACATTTTCCCAAGCTGTGCCAAGGGAAAATCAGGTTGAATATCAGGAAAAAGTTTTTCACAGAACAAATAATTAAGTACTNCAGGTTGGACATTTGGAGCAGCCTGGGATGGTGGAAGGTGTCCCTGCCCATGGCAGGGGGTAAAATGGGCTGAGCTTTAGTGTCCCTTCCAACCCAAACCATTCTGGGATTCTGTGACCTTAGATAAGCAAACAGTCAATCCACAGCGTTGCAAAGTGGGGGAGGATTGTAGGATTAAAACCTCAGCACACTCAATTTTACACCTGTCCAGGAACCAGAGCCTCAGGGGGAAGGTGCTGGAGGAGATACCATCACTTCCTGCGTGGAGATTTGATGTCTTACCCAAAACAGTGGATCATGACACTCCCCTGACAGTGGCTGGCAAGACCAGGCAGCTCAGAACCTTCTGTAGCACCCACATTTTCCCAAGCTGTGCCAAGGGAAAATCAGGTTGAATATCAGGAAAAAGTTTTTCACAGAACAAATAATTAAGTACTGGAATGTGCTGCTCGGAGAGGTGGTGGAGTCACCACCCCTGGATGTGTTTAAAACTGACTGGATGTGGCACTCGGTGCCAGGGTCTGGTTGAGATGTTGGGACTGGGTTGGACTCGATGATCTTGGAGGTCTCTTCCAACCTGGTCATTCTGGGATTCTGTGAATTCTGTGAATTTCTGTCCCACAGAAGGGTGGCAGGATGTCACAAGAGATGTCATTAAGCATTTTGTGTCACATCAGTGTAACACCCTGGCTGAGCTCTACATTCACACAGTAATGACAATCTCCCAATCACATCATAATGCTCATTTCATTTCTTCCCAAAACATCCATGATGGAGTAACTTAGGAACTTAAATTTCTGTTTCCTGAGAATCTGGGGGGCAGATTTGTTAACCTCTAGAACAACTTATTTAATACTGTAGCAGGAGGTAAATCCTTCCATTTGCTGTACATTATTTCAGAAGAACATGTCATAATCTGTAATCCAAATCCTCAATCTTGTGACCATGTGATGAGCACAAGGGAGGTTTATTTGTCTGACTGCTCTCCCTGAACTGAATGCATCCATGCCTTTAAGAAATGTAAATTTGGCTTGTTTGAATGTGCTCAGGATATAGGGTTTGTTTTAAACTTAGTATGGGAAGAATCATTGAATCATTATTCTGCTTTTTCATGTTCATGTTAATGGTTTCTTGTTAATATATAAATACTATCACAAGGGCAAAGGGACAGGGATACTGATTCAGATGGAATGTGTAAGTAGTTTTCCAAAGTATCTAGAAACATGTGCTGAAGAAAAAATAAGTGATATTTCCCACATGAACTAGAGCTTCCAACTGCTTTCATCCCAGAGAATTCTGTGAACCTTATGTGGTTTTCCTACTTGGTAATCCTCAGCAGGTCTCTCTAAAGTCCTCTCTTAATTTCCGTTTTAAGCCAGGATGTTTTTTCCATCCACCTCCTCTGGCAAACAGTTCTAAGGTTCAGCTGCCCACAGCACGAAGAAACATCTCTTCCTCCCCTGTATTAATATTGAAATATTCAAACCCACGCTGACCTTCTTTTCTATGTTTGTTGTTTAGTTGGTTTTTTGTAAACGATGAATTTACCCTGAGTTCTTGTGTCCTTGCCATGTTGTCATGTTTTACATACAGATAATTTCCATAATTTGCTCCTGCTGTCACTGCCCCACGAACGCTGAGCAAACCCGGAGCCTCTGGGCTTCTTCCACTCCCCAGCTCACACTCCAAGGACAAGGAAAGCAGCCCGATCCTCCAGGCAGCTCTCAGCAGCTTTTCCTTTGCTGCCCAGATTTTCCAGGAGGTAAAACAGACACAACTGGCTTGAAGTCACTCGACACCCTGCTGCTCATCCCTGGTTTTGGCGAGGGCAGCTGTGAGACAGATCAGAGAGCGCGGCCAGAAGGAAGAGGAGATGCCCCCACTCCTCCCTGTGAGCTCTGCCAGCTCCGTGCTCGGAGCCCCGGGGCAGGCGGTGCAACCAAAGGAGCAGTTCAGGAGGAGGTGAGAGTGTTTTAAGCTTTGAGGAGGTTTCACGTTACTGTTCATCCCGGAGTCAAGCGGCAGCTCGGAATATTTTTATCAGCAGGGAGCCCAGAGTACTTTGACTTTTAAAAGTCTGAGCAGCATAAGCAATAAGCCAGATGTGCTTTCTGTCTGCGAAATGCAGCCCCATCACCGAGGTTTCATTCTGAGTCCATTTGCAGTCCATCTGAAACGAGGACTAGGGGGCACGATGGCCCTGGAAAGGGAATTAATAATCAATTGCACATTTATATCGGCAAAGAATCCCACCACTATAATACTGAAGTGAACAGAATGGGAATAAGCTTTGTTTTTATTACATTACTTCCTACTTGCCTCCGCCAGGGAGAACTGCTTGGCAAGGCAGGGCAGGCAGAGCCAGATCTGAACCCCAGCTCCAGCAAGGACCAGGGGCAAGGCTCTGTGCTGAAACAACTCTCAAGGCCAGGGTTGTGGGTTCATAGGCAAAAATTCCAAGCAGGAATTCTCAGGTTTCAACAGCAGCCTGATCCAATGTTAGAGCTGCCCTGCACCAGGGCTGACCCTGAGCACCTGCAGCTGGGAGGGGCAGGGAAGAGGCTGCAGAACCTGTTGGTGCACTCAGGGCTGTGACAGCCACCTCCTTTCCCATCACTTACAAAGGTCTCGCCTTGGAGAAGCAGGTGTGAAATGCTTGGTGCACAGTTATCGTCCTTCAGAGGCCAAATTCACCTCAAGGTGTCCAGGGGCCACCAGTTTGGGGTGCAATGCTGTGGAGATGCTCCCAACAGGGGTCACACCAACGGGGCAGCCAGCAGGGCAGGGACGTGGCAGGGATTCTGTCCCCTTCAATGGAGGGGCTCCCATCCCCTGCTGACCCCTCTCAAAGGGCAACAAAGATGCTCTGAGGGCTGGAGCACCTCTGCTCTGGAGCCAGGCTGAGAGACTTGGAGAACAGAAGGCTCCAGGGAGACCTTAGAGCAATTCCCAGTAGCTGCAGGGGCTCCAAGAGAGCTGGAGAAGGACTTGGGACAAAACCCTGGAGTGACAGGACAAGGGGACTTCCCACTGCCAGAGGGCAGGGTGAGATGGGATATTGGGAAAGAATTTCCTCCCAGAGAAGCTGTGGCTGCCCTGGATCCCTGGAAGTGTCCAAGGCCAGGCTGGACAGGGCTTGGAGCAACTTGAGATAGTGGAAAGTGTGGAAAGTGTCCCTGCCCATGGCACGGAGGGTGGAACTGGATGATCCCTTCCTGTGGGAACACAAGGTTCATCTCTGGCTGCATTTAAGGTGCAGGGACCTGAGCAGAGGGCTCAAAAATTTTGGAACAGAGCCCAAAACACCTGTGGTTTGGATTTTAGCCCATGGGAATAATTGCCAACCTTAAAAGAAGAATTACAGGTCACAAGAGTTTAAATAGAGTAATAATAAATTTGTCACAGGGTGTAAAAGTAGATTTTGGGTTTTAGTACAGGGGGGTGTGTGATGCCAAGATGGAGGAACCTCGTGGGATTTTGGGTTTCTTCTTCTTCACCCTCTCCATTTCTGCTGTGATGGTGACACGGGTGGTTGGTTTAGAGTAGAGACAGACTGGGTAACAAGGATGTTAGGGATTGGAAAGTAATTGTAAATAATGTAAAGGTAGTTTTTAGTATAAAAGATAAACACCACCTCTCAGGTGGGAGAAGGCCTTCGACTGTCTTGATGGAAGGAGCTCAGCAGGTCAGAGAGAGAATGTTTTAGATAAGATAAAATAAACAACCTTGAGAACGAGACCTGAAGAGTTTCAGCTTTTTCTTTCATCTCGGGCGTGAAAAAAGGACTTTATTAGCTCGGGAGAATTTCTGCAAAAGCAGAGAACCTGACACCTTCCAGCCCTGGCCACTCTCTGATTCTATGAAAGATGCTGGAATCACTTCATTCCTCTGGGACTGTAGCTGAGAATGAGGGGCAGAATCAGAGAGCTAATCCTGAGAGTGCAGGACAGGGCAGGACAGAGTCAGAGCACTCAGGTGCTGCAATGACCTGGAGGGGATGGAAATGCAGGAGATAAGCCATGAGAGACTCCCAGAGTGGGCTTGGTCCCACAGAACCTGGGCAAGGAGAGCACAGCAGGTCCAGGGAGAGTGGCCAGGAGTCCAGCAATGCCAGACAAATCCAAAGCATTGGGGCAGGTCTGGGAAGCCAGGAGCAGGTCAGGATCAGCAAGGCACAAGGCAGAGCACAGAGAGACCTCAGCATCCCTCAGGGGAGGGAATGAGCTTCAGTGCAGCTCCTGAAATACAGGAAAGAGACCCCACACAGGTCCTCCCACACACTCACAGCACTGCAGAAGGACCCAAGGCCACGGCTGAACCTTGTCAGAGCTCCCCCCAGCACAGGCAGCCACAATTCCAGGGAAGAGAGGAGGCTGTAGAGCTCAGTGGTGCATGCAAGGCCCTGATGAAGTCTCCTCTCTCCCTGTGCATCCTCTTGTCATGCTGCATTAACATTTAACACCAGACATGGGCCAGGAGCCTCTCCAGCTGACTGGGACTGTGAGGGAGCTGCTTGCAGCTTTGTGCTTATTTAAACAGAGCCTCCCTCTCTCTGTTCCCTTTCCTCCCATAATCTGCAGCACCTTCAGGCTTTAAAAATTGACAATTGCTTCAAACCGGAGAGCTGTGGTGTTTCTCAGAAACTAAGAGGTTGCTCAGAACAAATGTTACAACAGCTCTTCCATTTCCATCATTGCTGCTCTTCCTTCTCAGGAGGAGCTGAAAGCACTGACAGGACAAGGTTTAAAAGCTCAGGCATCTTTCTACCCCACAAATAAGCTAACTGAATGGATCTCTCCCTGTAAATAAAGGTCAGGGTTCATTCTCTGACCTGAGAGCATCAATGGAGTTGATGCAGCTGAAGTTTGCTCCTGTCCTCCCCTCCAGGACAGGCTGGCTCCTTCCTTCTGCTGGCCCATGGCTCCCTCAGACCAAGCCTGAGTCAGTCAGGAGATGCCAACAGCATCCCAAAGTGATGCCAACAACTGCACAGTACAGCCACAGACAAGTGTCCATACCAGTGTCTGACTGTCCATGTAGTCCTTGGGGCAGATATGTACTTAATTCTTTGTAAGGTTTGATCCTAAAAATTGTCTCATTTTCTCCCAATTCCTAGCTCAAAAAGGGAGAATTTCAATGTACCTGCCATCCACAAGGTGCTGACTTTTACTTCCCCCTCCTACATGACAAGTTACAACGATATGGAGAAATACTTGGGGGAAAATCCAATCCCAAGTGAGGTCAGATGGGACAATTTCCTCAGCCCTTTCAGCTTCCCGTATCTGAGGATTTGGGTGCTGATACTCCTGCCTTTCCCAGCTTTGGTTTTTTTTTTTTGCCTGACCTGTGTCACTGCTCAGTCTGGCTGAGCTGGAGGTCCAGCTTTTCCCTCAGTGCCAGCTTTTCCCTCAGTGCCAGCGTGTAGGAATGCATCACTTCAAAGAGGCAGGAACGACCTTGGTTTGCAGCATCTCCTGTCCCCTGTGGCACTGTCAGACACCAGATAAAGAACCTCTGTGCTTGATGAGTGCTCTTGCTTTCTCCCAGCCAGAAGGAATATTTCAATTTCACAGCCCAAGTTTCCTTTGTTAACCCTTCCCCACCTGCTCTCAGGGTATTTTTATTCTCCCCTTTCTCCAAGAAGATTCACACTGCAGGTTATATTTGACTAATTAGCAGTAGGCAAATATGCAGTTTTATAATGTTCAAAGAACATTTTTCCCCTGGGAATTTTTAGAATTTAGTGATTTAGAGTAACAGCATCATCCACCTTCATGCTGAATGCACAGCAATGGAGAGCTGCAAATTTTGGAAAAGGTTATCAAAATTGGCCAGGGATAATTAGAGGGGGAGTTGAGGTCTGGCAGCAGCAGCCAGGAGCACCAGAGCTCACAGCCCCACTGTTGTTATTTAATGAATTCTGGGGACAGGACTGACACAGGAGGAGGAACTGTGGCACCTTCTGTGACACTACTGCTGTAGCACACCCTGCTCATCCAAAGAGAGAGTAACAGTGGAGTTACTGCTCCCTGCTTCATGTCCCTGTCCACGGGGATGCAACCTTTGAGATGTCTCATGGATTCATTGAATCATTTTGACTGGAAAAGGTCTCTAAGATCATCAAATCCAACCATAAACCCAACACTGCTACGTTCACCACCAAACCATGTCCCCCAGGTGCCACATCCACTCATTTTTTGAACACTTGCAGGAAAGTGTTTTTCTACCTCATGTAAAATATGAGGATTTAAGGTACAAAATTCTGGCAAAATGGGAAACCAAGGAAAATCCTTTCCAGAGCAAAGGTACCTTGTAGATATCATAACAGGAGAGTAGAGGAAAAATATGAATCCCTGAAAGCATTTTTTAAAAAAGTACCCCAGCTGTCTTTGCTTTACAAATCTTAGAGGCTTTAATTCGGGTTCATGATCCTTTGGGGCTGGACTCGGGGGATGAGCATCTGGAGGGGATGTACCCAGATACCCCAGAAACTGTGCCACGGCAGGGACACCTTCCCCTACCCCAGGGTGCTCCAAGCCCCGTCCAACCTGGCCTTGGGCACTTCCAGGGATGGAGCAGCCACAGCTTCCATGGACTGCCTGTGCCAGGGCCTCCCCACCCTCACAGAAACTTTCCCATCTTGCTCCCACATCCTTTAAGACCTCACTGCTGCTTCCTGGGCAATGCCCACACATCCCTTGCATCCTGCAGAACGAATATTTGGTGGGTATCAAGCAGGGGAGGATGTAGAAAATGACAGCGTGCTCACATTTGCACAAATCCCAGAAGTCAGGGAGGCAGGCATACAAGTGGTTTTAATGTTGTTTTCTCAATTTTCCTCCGAAGTGCCCACATTTCACTGCTCTCAGCAAATGATGCCTCTGCTCACAGATATTGTTTCTCCCAGAAACCTCCCTTCTAGGACAAAGCTCATCCAACCGTGGCGCTTACAGCATTCCAGTTACAGCTACTCCAAATTAACTTGTCTCCGTTTTCACACATCAGATACCACCAGTGCTGGTAACAGCCCATAAAACTGCGAGGCAGAGACCAAAGCACCGGGAAAATGATTGGGAAAGTCTGCTCCATTAAGGAGAGAAAAAAAAAACACCAAAAGAAAATCACCGGCCTCAGGAACAGAAAATGAGCTGTGTCCCTCAAACATGATGTTTGCTGGGAATAATGTGGCATATTCATGCTGACTTTTGAAAACGCTGCAATTACTGTCTGGCTGCCCTAAATAGTCCCATTTATCTCGGGAGACTTTCTCTGCTCTCTGTGATTTTTCACGGCTCTTCCTCGGGGCTGTTTGCTCCCCCCGGCAGAGTTGTTTACATGCTCGTTATTTTTATGGTTTTTCCCCTTCATTTCCCTGTAAGTAGAACTGCAAATAAAAGGTGTGGGGAGGGTGTGAGCGAGTTCCTGCCAGGGGTCAGTGGCAGCTCAGTCAGGCCGAGCAGCTGAAGGTGCTTCTGACAGCGGGCTCATCCTACAATTGCTTGAGACAAGTCAATGGCTGAGGTTGACTTCAGAGAAGGAAAATGATTGATGCGGTGCTCTGGCAAGAAAACAGGAAGAAAATTAAGGCAGAGACACAGTTTTACTTCAAGAAATGAATTGTTTTCACCTCAGAATTAAAAGACACGTTATTCCCATTTATAGCACCAGGAGAATTGGATTCAGCCACACCTTACTTGTCAGTGCCAGCAGGGATGCAGGAGAAAATGTGGCCGTGGAGAGATGATCAAATACTCTTTAAGGAAGCTTTCCAATTATTTTTCTTGGCTCATATGTTTTAACTAGACACAGGTACATCCAGTGTTTGGGTCAGAAATTATACCCAAAACCTTTTTCTGTTCTGTGGGTTTCAGTTTGCTCAGCTCTGTAGATGCTGGCCTGCAGCACTGAAGAGGCCAATACTTTAGAGAATGTGGAAGAAACATTTTCCAGTGTAGCCAGGATCTAAAAGCCAGTGCATAAAGAGTCATAGAATGGAATCATAGAATCATATTTTTTGCTAAGGTCTTCTAAAATCAAAATGAACCATTAACAGTGCCAAGGCCACCACTAAACCACGTCTTTAAGTGTTACATCTGCACATCTTTTAAATCCTTCCAGGAATGGTGACTCCCCACTTCCCTGGGCATCCTTTTCCAGTGCATGAAGAAATCTGCCCTAATAATCTCTAATGTTCCTTCCCATGAAGAAATCACCCCTAAAACTCCATCTAAACTTCCCCTGGTGCACTTTGAGGCCATTTCCTCTCATTCTGTCACTCTTCCCTGGGAGAAGTGACCAACCCCCAGCTGGCTGCACCCTCCCATGAGGAGACTGTAGAGATCAAAAGTGTCCCCTGAGCCTCCTTTATCCTCCTTTTCTCTGGGCTAAACAGCCCCAGTTCCGTGGGGTTTATACACAAACCTGTATGCAGGTTTACAGCTGCTCCTTGCCTCAGAATCTGAGGCTGAATCTCTGCAGCCATCCTTGTATTGATCCTGATTTATAAGATATTGTATGATTTTATCACTCCTTCATTTACCCACATCCAACAACGCTCCCACATCTGACTGTCAACTTAGATACCAACTGGCAGCAAATTCATGGCTGGATTTTCCCTCATTTTGTTCCTTAATTCACCATTAAAACTTCATTATTATTGTGATGGCAAAAGGCTTAGTTATTCATTATTACTCTCCCAAAGGCCAGGCAGATCCCCTGGACAAACACTTGGCAGATCTGAGCACCAGGACTAAACCTAACAGGGTGATGTAGAATGTAACACAAACGATTTCCCAGCTAATCCATAATCTTCCATCAGAAAAACAACATTTATCTGTCTTTGACTGACAAGAACACATGATTCGATCAGGACATCCAAGCTGCAGGCACAGGACACCTCACCTACATGACATCTACAGCAGGATGAGCTTTAAAAGCTCATCTCAAACTATTCTATGATTTTTGAAATCTCTCTGTGGTTTCTTATATGGCCAATCCTAATTTTTCCCACTGGGGGGAAGCTTTGGCATGCACTGGAAGGAAGCAGGCTGGAGGTTGGCTGCTTCCTGAATCACATTTTATTTACATATTTAAATTCAGGTTTTACTTTAAGCTCCTGTCTTATCATAAGGCAAACTCTTTTTACGCAGAGGCATAAATAAGATTTTCACTACATCATGCCAGAGTTTTATACATCTCTGTCCACTAAGATATCTTTCAGTATCAAATTAAGTGAAGCACTGAACTCCCAGCACAGATATTTTGCTGCTGCTGCAGGAAAGAGAAATTGTCATTCCCAAACAGATCGATGCAGTTTCCTGTCTCTGACAGTGTTGGATGTTTCAGAAGACAAATCCTCCCCTCCTTCCAACCTGCTCTACCCGTAAGTGCACACGCTGCACTTAATTGTTCAATCTGGAAAAATAATCTCTCCCTAACCTTAGCTGATTGTAATTGCATAGAGCTTTATTTATTTCAACATCAATATTCATCTGGACGGGTATGACCAGCCCTGCTAGCAGGAGGCACGGCGTGTTTTATGTTTTATGACTGCTGTTCTCCCAAGGCACCGTGCCAACGGAGGACTTCTGGCAATCCTTCATTCCTGCCATAGAAACCGCCCACTTCTTTGCCGGAAATCCCCGCAGGAATCCATCCTGCCTGTACCCACAAGCCAGAATTTCACGGGGTCACAGAAGCACTGAATTATTTGGGAAGGAAGGGACCTAAAAAATCATCATGTTCCAACACCCCAGCCATGGGCAGGGATACCTTCTACTGTGCCAGGGTTCTCCAGCCTGGCCTTGGACACTTCCAGGGATCCAGGGACAGCCACAGTTGCTCTGGGCACCTGTGTCAGGGCCCCATCACCCTCACAGGGAAGAATTTTGTCCCAGTGTCCCACCTACCCCTGCCCTCTCTCAGTTTGATGCCATTCCCTCTGTTGTTGTCACTCCAGGCCCATCTCCAAATTCCCTCTCCAGCTCTCCTGGAGCCCCTTTAGGCACTGGAAGGAGCTCTGAGGTCTCCCCAACGCTTTTTCTTCTCCAGGTGAACTCCCTCAGCTCTCCCAGCCTGCCTCCAGAGAAGAGCTGTTCCAACCCTTCGATGTTCCAGCATCTCTGGATCAACTTTAACAGCTCCACATCTGTCCTGTCTGAGGACTCCAGAGCTGGACAGGGCACTCCCAGGTGGGGTCCCACGAGGACAGAGTAGAGGGACAGAATCACCTCCCTTGACCTGCTGACCTGAATTTTTTGGTGCCCTCATTTATTACCAGGATTCTCTGTTCATTCCTCAGAACAGGGAGCTGTTTCCCTTTTGCCTACTCAGATCCTCTGAATTCCCCAGCTCACTGCAGCCATGGCTCTGCCAACTGCTCAGCTTTTCCTTCCTGGCACTGCTCTTGCTGTTGTTATTACTCTGCTCTGGAGCCTCAGCTGCAGATGCACCACTTTAACACCAGAACAAAGCACTGTATCAATTAGTTTGACCTCCCAGCTCACAGGGGCCACTACATTTCACCCAGATCCCTTCGCTCTGTGCCTTGAATTCTTTATTTTTAAAGCACTGGCAGCTGGATGGATTTATCCATCCCCGAGATGGCTTTGTGTGGAGTCAGCGTGGTTTCTGTATGATTTAATGGTTCAGGATCAGCAGTGCATACAAATGGAGCTGCACTTGTTCCAGGGCCAGTTTGGGTCTCGCAGCGACGCAGAGCTCAGCTGCTTGTGCTTGGAGCCAGCTCCAGCCTCTCCGTGCCACATGTCACACCCCTGGAGCAGGGCAGCAGTGACAAGGTGTCCCACCAGCACTGCGTGAAGTCACGTGCGGCTCAGCACAGCGAAGTGATGAATCTCTGCCCCTCTGCAGAGCTGCTTTGATGGTCCCCAGCACAGGCAGGGCCCCGAATCTCCGCGTACATTTGCATCTCAGCCAATTAACAATCCCTCCATGGCGCTGGCAGCGGGCTGCAGGAGCTGTCTGAGCTAAAGCTAACAAGCTCTGAAGCACCTGAGCTGACTCAGATTCAAGCGTTTCAAGCTGCATAACAGAGCGTTCTCAGATGGTGCCGGGTGAGAACATCGAGCTGGGTTTACACGTCTTTAATAATGCAAAAGCAAAAAGGTAAATTAAACTTTAGGGGAAAAAAGAAAGGGAAAAATTTAGGGGAGAGGTATCAATGTGCCACGTTCCCCTCAAAAAGCTATTAATTAAATATTAGTTTGAATTGGAGCAATCCTGAGGATATTACACTTCCCACCAAGCTTCTTACAGGGTTGTGTGGTTGCCTCCAGCAATACACATGAATTTTCCTTTTCTACTTGCTCAGTACCATTTTTTATTTCTAATCTCTGCCTCAGTGTCACTTCTGAACAAGAACAGGCTTTTAGGCAAAATTGCCTTATCCCTTTTACCGACAGCAGACCAATAGAGGTTGTCAAAGTCCCTCCCAAAATCTCTCTGTTGTCACCCACTCGGAGAGCTCGGGATTTAATACGGGAGACACGAGGCGCGGGGAGACAGATGGGAGACGGCAAGAACACAGTAACACAAACAGTCTAATTTTATTGGGAAGGGTAAAAACTCCCTTGTGCTGCTGTTCTGCAGCGTGTCCCACTTCCCAGCTCTCCACCAAGGCTCCACATGCAGAGGCAGACACGGCATCGTTAACCTGAGCAATCTCCCGCAGGTTCCTCCGGTTAATTACACGCCGCACAAACCAACCTCTTGTTTTTGACCTACTTTGAGCGTTACTGGGTGGGTAAATCGTGTCTGATACGAGGTAATACACTTCTGCCTCTGCATAAAGAATAGTTTTGAGTGCTAGCAAGACATCGGGGTGGGTTTTCTTTGTAATTCTGAATTATAACACCGTGAAGGAAATGAAAAAAATAATTCATTGCTTCAGGGTTGGGATCAGGTCAAGCGTGATCTTGAGGCATTCACAAGACAGCGACCCACACATCAGGCATTTAGCATTAAAGGAAATGTAAAATCATCAACCTCTACACACAGTAGAATATTTTAAAAATGGAGATATTTTTGTAAAGTTATTTGGGGAGAACTCACACTAATGCAGGCAGGGGAGCAAATAAGCATGTGGGTAGATAGGAAGGTTGTGGAGTCAGGGATCATCCTGCATCCTGTGAGTTTCCAGGCCTGAAGAAGCCACAAGCACAGGAATATTCCCTGCCCCATTAAGCAATTCACACATAACGGATTAACGACTTGCTGATATTTCTATCACGCTGGGGCAGTCATTAACAAATTCTGTTTACTGCCTGGATGGCAGATGGGGCCACCTACTCATGCCAGGGATGGAAACACTGCTAAAGCTTCAGGGCAGGACGGGGGGATGCTCAGTAATCCCTCGGGAAGTGTGTCAGTGGCTCAGGTATGGAGTGGGTTCACAGGAAATCCCAGGGGAAAGGGAAGCCTGAGGGAAGAGAAGCACAGGCAGCGTTTGGATGTCTGAGGTTACAGACACCTCTGTGCCCTGTGCCAGTGTGTCCCCACGTCAGTGCTCCTCCCCAGAAAAAGTCCTGGGATAAAAGTTTTGCTTGAGATGTGCTGTTTCCTCTCCTTTAGCTCTTTAAGCCCTTTCCAAGTGTGTCTCCACAATTGCCCTTCCCAGAAAATGTCCTGGGATAAAAGTTTTACTTCAGATACGCCATTTCCTCTCCTTTAGCTCTCCAAGCTCAAATGCTGACCTGGGGATTTTTTAATGAAGCCTCTTTTCACTGTTCCCATTTGTTCAACAGATAAACTGCCTATCAGCCTTTCACTTTTAATTCCAAGTGTGCTCAGCACTGGGGTTTGGCATAATTAAAGCCTCTCTTCAGTTATTCTGGACTGCAATATTTACTTTTCACAACAAATACCAAAGAAACGGCTTTGCATGACTGACTGACAGAAGGAAACACTCCAGGTGCTCATCTGTTCTTCAGCAACAAGGTTTTTTTAACTTAAATGTAGAATTTTCTGGCTCTTTTTTTATCTTTCAATGCCCAAAAACTCAGTGACCCCCATGAACAGCTCTGAGTCAGTTCTTCTCCTGGTGTCAACACTTTGCATCCCTCCTGGAGCAGAACCTGCATGGAACAGTGAAGAGTGAGATTTTGAACAAGCAGCCCTGAATTTGTCTCACCAAAGTATTCTGAGCACCAGCCCCCGAACCCAAATGACCCAGATAATGAAAAGCTTTGGTGGAAATTCCTTCTCTTCCTTGAGTAACAAACTAGGTAGGAAAATACTCATCACCAAGGAGTACAGCAGAGGTTTGTCAGGCACTAGGCCCTCTACCAACAACTTGTTGCTCAGAAAAAAAAACAAACTCGTTTCCCATTGCAGTCTCAGGTTCCAGGCATGGAATTTGCAAAAAAAAAAAAGATAAGGAAAAGCCTCTACAAATACCCAAACAAAAGCTGCTTAGTTCAAGCTTTCATGGCCACATGGAGACTAATGGTTATTAAGGCAAGCAAAGACTCTTTGGAAATTAAAGTCTGCGCCCCAGTTCCAGCAGTTTTACCCCAAAGTGCCCGCAGGCTCTGTGGCTTTGCAGCCTCCTACTCTTCAACCTCCCAGACCAAGAGGGCTCTGTCTCAGGAAAGAATGCAGCATCCAGCCAAGATTTGTCAATGTGCATTCTTAGGCATGAATTGTGCCACCAAGAAATCTCTAAAGTCGATTTGAGGTGGGATAAAGTTGGATCCACGGATCTTGGTGCGCACTAAAATCGTGTCTTACACTGGAAAATAACCAGGAAAACTTTAGCCTATAGAAGGAGGGTGTTTCAGAAATGTATGGCTTATCAAAAACTAGAATGACACAGAAGCAACTATTCATAACCCCCTCACACAGCCTACACCCAGAGCCACTGCCATCAAAGGGGACTTTGTCACTGCTTTCAATGGACACAGGATGTGACCAGAGCAGCATCTGCAGCAGCTCCCAGAGAGGAACACGAGGGGAAAAAAAAATCTTCATTTGTAACTCAGTGTTTCATCTTTCAAACGACTGGCCTCAGATGTGCTTCGGAAACTCTTCTTTTGGGTATCTCTTTCTTCCACCAAGCTGCATATTTATCAGCTCTAGTCCTAGACATGATCTTAAGAGCTTATCTCCCAAGCGATCAGAACTTCTTTCCAACTTGCTTCTTTATTAAAATAATCAGGGCTCAAAATCAACTTCTTTTTTTATTTTTTTTATTGCTCACAATCTTTGCTATTTTAATCAAGAGCAAGCAGCACACTTCCATGTCTTTTTTGAGACTTTCTGCTTATTTATTTGCTCATCTGCCTCTAGCAAGCTCATGTTCTGAGGACAGAAAAGCGAGAAACTGCAGGTGAAAGGGAATTAATGATCTATTTGAAGATTAAGGAAATCAAGGAGAAGGGTTTTCAAATTTTAATTCTGGCAAGGAATTCCTGCAGACCTCCTACAACTCAACCTCTCAGTAGCTTTGTTTCTCAGCTACCATGGAAAAGTGAGGCAAGTAACACCCTTCTACTTTGTAAGAGCATTTCACAGCCAAATAACTGAGGACCAGACTTGCTATTTTTTTATTTTTTCACATTTTTTGACAGCTTTACGCTGTAAGTATCCCCCCAAGGATCAGCAAACCAGCGTGACAACTCCAGTGACAGGATTCCTGAGGGACCACTTGCACAATCATGTATTATTAGACCTAATAAAGAATGACAGAATCTAGCTGTTAAAACTTCAAGAGATCCTCAAACACTATCGTGACAGCAACCATTAAACTATAGATAAATTACATCTGAAACAATCCCACTTTGCTGCATCCCCAACTGCTAAAACATCCTGTGATTTCAGCACTGCTACTTTATTCTCAGCAGGGTTTGGGTTTTTTTTTTCATCTCAAACCTCTGATTTTCTTCTCAGACAAAGACATAATTGCAGATACCTCTGCCAGGTAAAATTACCAGAGTTCTGGGTTGTACAACTTTTGGGAAACATTGGAAATAATTTGCTTTTTGAGTGCTGAGGACTAAGTGTCCTTCCTGTATAGAAAGAAACAATACTTATTTCAGGAATTACTAAAGGTACTGTTACAAGAGTATTTATATAAATTAAATTAATAAACCAAACTCTTTTAAGCTTCTGGATATCCTTGGTGTGAGGTAACTTGGCCTGAAGGATGTGTTCGGCTGAGGATTTACAGTTTGAATACTCTTCCCTAAGCAGTTGGACACTTCAATTTCTCGTTACAACTTTCATACTCCAGCATGGTTCCAACATGGAATAAATAACCTATGGCCTTCTGTAATCATTCAAATGTATTTGGTTTAATTTTTTTTTGAGTTTCCGAGACATGGCAAGGCTGAGGTTGAGCAAGGGGCAGGATGATCCCAGGCTGGTAGCAGCCACATTCCCATGCTGGAGGGGAACATGGAACACATTGCAGCAAACATTTGCCATCCATAATCTTCTGAGGGCTTCTTTATACTTGCAAAAATATTTTTCTTTCATGGAGAGTTGTCTTAGACACGTCAGATTAAAGAGGTGAAGGAACTGGGAGGGGGAACCTCAGCACGGCCATAAGGGTGAGGGGTCAGGGCAGTGAGATAACCCCGCCATGGAGTTTATTTATTCTGTAAAGGTTATTTCTTGTTATTTATTCATTATATTTATTCTGCAAAGGTTATTTATTGTGCTATTTATTGTCGTTATGTATTCTGTGAATCCCCTTCCTCCTCCCCGAGCCGCATTCAGAGAGGTGGGCAAGCAAATTTCCACTCCCATTTTTAGAGAGAGGGGAAAACACCAGAGGGAATCGAGCCGCTATTTCCAGGATTAAAACTCACAGCCTACCACTTACAGCCAATTACATTTCCCATAGGGAGAAAACAT
>VZTB01011436.1:138424-149118 GCA_013397245.1 Thryothorus ludovicianus | reverse complement strand
CATTCATCGTTCCAAACGCAGCAACAGCAAAGCTCGGCCACGCCATGCCTAAGAGGGAGCGGAGCCCCCTTCCCCTCATGACGCCGCTCCCTTTCCCCTCCCACCCGGCAGAGTAGGAGTGAAGAGCTGGNCGGGGCGGGCGGGCAGCGGGGGCTGAGGGGGGCGCGCCGTGAGGGGACAAAGCGCCGGAGCCGCCAGGTAAAAAGCCGGGAGAAGGGAGCGGTGGGCAGAGCGCGGGTGGGCGGCGGGGAGGAGGGGACGGGCCGCGCTGACGGCGCCGAGCCCGGCTGCGTGTCGGCGGCAGGAACCGCTTCCCCCTCAGAGCGAGTTTCCCCCGCCGCCGGGGTCGGGGCTGAGGCGGAGCCGCCCCGCTGTAATTGAACCCCTGGGTGAGGAGGGAGGGACGGAGGGAGGGACCGCGGGGGCTCCTTCTGTGCTTTGTGTCCAGGTGGCGAGGCCGAGGGGCGGCCATGGGGGTGCAGGACCGGCCCCAGTGCTTCTTCGAGATAGAGATCAACAGGGAGCCAGGTAAGGCTGGGCTCGGGGCTTTTAAATCACGTTTTTTGCCTGCGTGGTGGGCCGAAGCCGCTAGCAGCGAGTTTGGCCATTGATGCGTTATTTCTGAGTTACTTTTTAATAACTTCGGGTGTTTTCTGGGGTGCTGGATGCTCCTCGTTCTTCCTTGAGATCGATTTTTATTTGCACGCCTGGATATAGAGGTTCGGCAGGGCTGATAAATGCTGTTCTGAAGGTAAAAAGCCGCCTGGTGATGTGTTATACCTTTTCTAGTATACCTTTGTTATGGCACTTCTATAAACAGTGGAAAATCGGGGCAGGCTGTGAGGAGACTGGATATTTACTCCTATAAGTATTTTTAATGATATAGTAATTAAAACTGGGAGGGAACTTAGGAGGTCATCTGGGCTAAATCTTTCCTTGCCCTGCTCAAAATGAGTCTTCTGAATGTAAAAAACTGGGCATTCAGTCGTAGAAGCACAGAAGACCTCCCCAGCTGGCCTGTTAAAAAAAACCCCAATAATTAAAATAAACCTGTCTTCTAACTCATATTTTCCCTTTACAAGTGTAATGCCCAGAAGCGGCAGGCTGTGAGTTTTAATGCTGGAACAGCAGCTTGGTTCCCTCTTGTGTTTTCCCCCTCTCTGTTAAAGATGGGAGTGGAGATTTCCTCGCCCATCCCTTTGAGCACGCATTTATCAATGCATATTAGTTCTCTCACGCACACTCCGTGCTTTATCTGGCTACCACTTGTCCCTAGAAAAATGAATGTATATGTCGGCTTTATTACGCTTTCACTTTCATTTTCTGCCTCAATGTTTCTCTGAAAAGCTTTGAATTAAGAGCTCATATCCCAGAGACTCCAAATTTCAGCCTCGTTCAGATGCAGCTGAAACCTTTTTAGCATTTTATTTTCACTTCAGTTTCAGAAGAGAGGTTCTGTTCGAACTTCAGAGACCTGATAGGGCGTATCTATAAATCTGTTGCTGTTGTGACTCCTCTCTGAGTTCTTTTGGTTGACACTGTTTTCTGAGTACTTCCAATGAGGAGATGAGTGGTGATGTAAGTGGAGTTTTAACGTGTTCCGTTGCTTTAATTTCGGGTGGAATTTACTATGGAATGAGACGACTGAAACTGTTCCAGGTTGGGTGGGTTTCCAGTTAGGAATGGTAGTTTGATGGGATTGATTTAGAGCAAAGACAGTTCATTCCCAATCTCATTTGATGTTAATCTTTTTAGATTTAGTGTGGATTTATTTTTTGTCCTGACTCCATCTGAAGGCTCCCTCCCTGCGCTGTTTTCTCTGCTCTCCCTGCACAGGTTGTTGCTCCCATTTCATAATCTCCCCTCCTCAGCCTCGAGCTGTGCCTCTCCAGTGAAAGTGGATTGTTTTCCCCCAAACCTCCTTGGCTTTGGTGACTGATAGAGCTGTCAGGGAGGAACTGCAGCCTTGGTGTTCTTGGTGGTGCAGAGCTTGGGTTACCTGGAGCAGACCCAGGGCTTTGGCTCTGTTTGTGCCTGCCTGCATTTATTTTCTCTTGAAAGTAACAGGAATCTCCCAGCTGCACATCAAACTTGGAGCCCTGCTGGTTTCATTGCACCTGACTCATGGCTTGGAGTTTTTTGCAGGAAAAATGCCAGTTTGTGAAATGTTGGTGTTGGGACTTGTGCGCTGTCTGCTCGTGCTGCTTTATTCTGCTGCCTGTTTATTAATTCACCATGCAACTCTGTCCTGGGATTTAAGGATATATTTAAAAAGCTTAAACGTTGCTCTCTTAGCTCTAAGATGACCTTCAAAAGCTGAATCAAGTGGTAAATCAGTGCTTCCAGATGACACCAAGCACTAACTCTGAGAGATGTGCTCTCCTGCTGGCACTACTGAGGTATTCATTTTAACTTTGAAGCTGCCAGCAGATTTCCAAGTGAGCATTTTGCTTTTTTTGACATCACTAAATAAGCTGATATGCTTATTCACTTTTAGGAGATGTGGGGGGCAGAACAGCCCTGCCTTTTGTTGCTAGCCAAGAAAAAAAGGCCTTGCCCCCACTTTGTGTGCACTGAAAAGCTGAACCAACATCTCCACAAAACACAGAGAGAAGAGATGTGCCTCTTGCAGCACTGGCAGCATCTTTTTGCCTGCAGAACACAAAACTCTGCCATTTTTTTACACTCTAGGTTGCAGTGAGTCCAAAAACATTCCCCCCACGCAGCTGCCAAACGTTGGCTCTGCCCTCCCAGGGTGTGCCAAGGTACCTGTGGCAATTAAGTAGTCAGGTCAGTTTTACTCTAATAAGATCCCTTGGAAAATGCAGGAGTGAGTATCTCTGCTCTGGCTGTGCTTCCAGAAGCTTTGTTACTGCTTTTGTGTCCATATTTGATTGCTACAGCACCTTGGAATAAAAATCCCTGCCAGCTTGTACTTGCCTCTTGCAGTGGGGCAAACTTTTTTTTAGTTTGGTGGTTTTTTTAAAGCTAAATTTAGGCTGCTTTTAAATAAGTTGCCTGTTAAGCATTTTTATTATTTTTTTTTATGAATGCAGGTTGTGCCTCATAATTTTTAAAGGGCAAATGGAAAACAAATCAGGAAGAAGCATTTTCTTTTCATACTGGCACAACCAGTGCCTCTCCCTTTTTTTGGATCCCCCACCAGTGGATTTGGGCACACAGAGTGTGCACAGGGGATTAAACTGCTTACAGTATTACAAGAATTTGGGGATGGCAGCAGATGCCTATTTCAATAATTCTGTCTTTGCTCTGTGAGGTAAAATCAGTGTGAAGCTGCAGCCTTTCAGGTACTGTGATAATTGAACAGATGTCCCACTAGGATGTCACAGATGCAGTCGGCTGCTGTAGCAGTTCCTGTGGCCATCCAAGATCTTTTTCCCACATTTCCCCTCCTCACTCCACCTCCTGACTGGCTTCATCCATCATAAAGTTTGATAAATTTACTCAGTTTTGCTTTGTTTCCTTTTTATTTATAGAATAATTTATCAAATATCTTTTTTTTTTTTTCCTCGCTCCTGTCTTCTGTTACTGTTTGACCCCTGGCTCATTGATTTGTTCCACTTCAGTTTCTTTCATTCCTGGGCCTTTCCCACAGCAGCCAGTCTGCTCTTTCCTTACTTCTCTCTTCTGGTCACTCTAGCCTGAAGTTTGGTGTATTTTGGGATTTCAGCTGCTATGGATTTATGTAAAATGAGCTCCCCTGTAATATTCACTCTATTGTGCCTCCAGTAATAGACCCAGTGATGCTTTGTGGGGCTTTTGTTACCTTTCCTAAAGACAGAAACTGTTCTCAGCTGGCTCCACATTAATTTTTAGTCTTTAGAAGGGATAAAGTTTTACATTGACAGAAAACTGAACCCAGAACTTTGACTGTCCATGAATCCTTGGGCAACCACTGTGTGGGACAGCAGGAACCAAGGAGGGTCCCATATGGGAAAAAATCCCTCTCAGGGGTGCTGAGATGGAGATTTGAAAGGAATTGATTCAATAAAAACGTTATTCAGAATAATCATGTGGAATTATTGTCAGTGCAGGATGAAATACCCTGAAGTCTCACCTTGAGGTCTGGAACAAGTTGGATCAGTAAAGGAAAGAAAAATTGCTCAGCCTCTTGTGCTGCCTCTCACTTCCCTGTCCCTGGGAACCCAAACCCTGGGAATGTTTGGTGTGTGCAGGACTGAAATAATTTTAATTTTGTGGAGACCACAGAAGGAGGGGATGGAGGGAACTTCAGGAAGAATGGGCTTGGAGAGCTGGGGAGAGAAGCTGATGGAGGTTTTTCCTTGCAGAGAGGAAAACCCCTCCTTTCGTGGAGGTGTTAACAAAGTGTTAACGTGTCAGGGCTACAGATCCCTGCTCAGGGGAACTGGGCCATCCATTCTTGAAACTCATATTTTAAATAAAATCTGTTCTGCTTCCACACTAAGGTTTTATTTCCTTCAAAACTGTAACCACATTTTTACTTTGAAGCTTTTTTTTTTTTTTTAAATCATGTGCATTAGCATTCATAGATTTAGTATAAACAAATTAATAAAATTCAAACAGGGCCCTTTTAGTGAGCTGTTATTTAAACTTGTATGCAAATCTGTCTGAGCCTTTGGGCCCTTGGCAGCCATCCTGGGCTCTGCATCATTGTCTCACTGCTTGTAATCCCTGCTTTCTCCTTCAGCAGGATATTCCTGCTGATAGGCTGGGAAAAGCACCTCTTGTGTGCTTTGCTCTGAGAAACTGAGAAGGGAGAAAACCCAGTAGATATAATTTTCAAAAAGCAGATTTTTTTGAGAGTGTGTAGCTGAACTTGATGCCTGTGTGGTCCAAATATCATAAAATCTAGCAAAACATTTCACATTACTTGGAAAATGACTTGGAACAATGTGTGTTTGGCACCCAAGTTTTTTTTCCAAAAAGTTAAGCAGCTAAATTGGAGGATTTACCTTTGAAACAATAAACATTTGAAATCAATGATTATTTTAATTAACTCTGCTAGCAGGAGCCTTTATTTCAGTATAGCATGGGTATTCCTACCCTGAGTTCCTACCACTTAATTTGAATCAAGTACTGGTTCTTCCTCAGCTGGAAAATTGTTAAGGAGTTCAAAAAACAAAAGAAAAAACTCCAATATTTTAGTTTGAAGACAGAGTTCTGAAATTGGATTATTTTTGGTCATTTTGCCTTCTGGTTTCTCTAATTGGTCCAGCTCATTAGCTGCAGAGAGCACTTGATCAAATTAGATTTTATATAGGCATCACTTGCTGTATGTAATGTACATTTTTCTTTCACCACCTACTCTGATTCTTTAAAAAAATAACTTCAAGCCCTGCTTACAAATAATACTTTACCAAATTATTGTTTCATAAATAATAGGCAGATGTAATCCCAGCAGTTTTTAGCCTGGAGCTGAGGTGTCTGTGCAGGCTGATTTCTTGGCTAAAGCCAGCTGAGGACTCTGTGAGCAGCTTTTGCCTTCTTGAGTGGCTCTTTTTAGCTCTTCTTGTTTGTTTGTTTTAATTTACTGTTCAAATATTATGGTTAGTCACAGAGAGCTTGTTCCCTCATCAGATCTCTTAACCTTTGCATCAGGGAAAGGAAGCTGAAGAAAGCATTGGAAATTCTCTGCAGTGAAGGTGGATCATTTCAGAGAAGAGGTGTCTAAATTTGGGGAAATAAGGAGCATCTCAAATGCTTTTTTTAATCTGTGTTATAACAGCATATACCTCAGCTCCATGTTTAAAATGAGATTTTTCTTTTTTTTTGGTGAGAGATGAGGCAAGAGAAAGATTTGTAGATGCTAATCATACACACTTTTATTATTTTTTTTTTTATTAGCAGCTGTTCTTTCATGCATCTTTGACCAAGGTGTGAAAATGGGTTTGATCTTTCTCTGGCACACATCACTGCCTGTTTGTCAGTGGAAAATACAACCTTTCAGTGCTAATGGTATTCATGCAGTTGCAGTGAAATGCAGGCAGTAGCCCAGCAGATGGATGCACAGTGTGTGGTTTGTGTCTCTGGAGCAGGTTTGCTGTGCCTGGATGGAGCTGGGTGAGCAGTGCCCCAGGTTTTCTAGGGGAGACAGCCCTTCTCTTCCAAACTGGATCTGTAATCTTTGCATGTTGGATACGTGTGCATTCCAGTTTGTAGGATTAAAGGGTATGAAAAGGCCAGGCTGGATGAGATCAGTAACCTGATCTGGTGGAAGGTGTCCCTGCACATGGAACTGGATGATTTAAGGTCCCTTCCAGCACTGATCATTCCATGATTTTATGAGCCCCTGGCAGACTTTGTTACTGACAAAGCACTGGTGTAAAATCCTGCTGGAACTGATACCTTGGTTATGAGTGTCTCTTTCCATCTTCTGCAAGAACATGAGGGAGTTCTTCCAGAGCAACTCCACGCTGGTGGTGTCTGCTGCTTCAGGTGCTAAATGTGGTGGGTTTGTAAGCAGGGCTTGCAGCAAAATCCTGCTCCAATTTATGCCTCAGGGTAAAAGAACCTTGTGGAGCCTGCAGGGAGTTACCAGCCCTCAGCTCCTTGGTGAGGCAGCAGCTGGGCTGGAGAGCAGAATGGGGGTAGGGACAGCTTCTTCCCTGGAAAGAGTCATGTGCTGTTTGACACAGTGATCTCAGGAGGAATCTTCTGCAGACAGAGAGAGTTGGGGCTGTGCAGCTTGGGGATGAGAAGGCCCCAGGGAGACTTTAGAGTCTCTTCCAGGACCCAGAGGGGCCCCAGGAGAGCTGGAGAGGGATTCCCATGGGCTTGGAGCAATGGGACAGGGGGGAGTGGTGTTAAACTGAAGGAGAATGGATTTATGTGAGATATTGGGGAGAAATTCCTCCCTGTGAGGGTGGGCAGGCCCTGGCACAGGGTACCCAGAGAAGCTGTGGCTGCCCCTGGATCCCTGGAAGTGTCCAAGGCCAGGCTGGACAGGGCTGGGAATAACCTGGGATAGTTTAAGATGTCCCTGCCCATGGCAGTGGAGCTGGAACTGGAGGATTTTTGGAGTCTCTTCCAACCCAAAGCATTCTGGGATTCTCTTCCATGATTCTGTAAAATCTGGATGTGGCTCTCTGAAGCACTCAGACACTGTTCAGTGCTTTTGCAGCAGAGGGATTTGTGTTCTCCTGAATTCCTGGGCTCTGATGAAAATTGATAACTCTTCTGAACTCTCTGCTGTGTTGTGTTCCTTGTAGGAATCTTCAATCCTCACAGCTTAGAATGGTTTCTTCACTTGCAAATTACCATCCTGTCATAGTGGTACTTGCAGAGCTGCTGCTTGAGGGGGCATCTTTGTATATTCCCAATTTCTTCATTCTTTGGACACTCTCCCTCCCCATTTCCTCTGCATTTTCCTGCTGTGGTGATGAATGCTTAGAGAATATTCTTACTGCAGTTAATGAGATACAGACCTTTCAACAGCTCGAGGCATCTTGAATTTTTATCTAATATTATCAAGGACTGCTCTTGTCATTTTATTTCTTCCTTTCTGAACCAACAATTCACCATCTTATAATTGTGTATATTTGGACAGAGCTTTAAAATTCAATGCAGTTTCTTAGGAACCTCTCAATTTATTTTTTGGTGACTCAGTATTGAATGAAATACACGAACTTAATTTTTTTTTTCTTTAGAGGAAAGAAAAGAGAAGTTATTCCTGGAGTAGTTACTTTTTGAAATGATGAAGTCTTACCAGTGTGCACCACTAGAGTGTAGTGCTCGTTGACAAATTATTACTGATGTCCTTGTAATCCTGCCCAACAGTGAGGCTGCTATGGATTATTTTAAACCTGCAGAGATACCAATTTTTCCTTTATTAATTATGTATTTTCTTAAAGATTTCACACATTTGGGAGCAGTTTGTTGTGGTTTTATTTAGTACTATATATCTCAGTATCTTGGAAAATAAAATAGAAAACGTAAATCAGTTTTAAAACAGTTTTCTTTATATTCAACCACTTTTTTAGTAATATTTTAATAGTTTTGGAGGGTGAATAGCACAGCTACCACCAGCAGCAAAGAGAAAACATTTGGTTCATGGTAGCTGGCAAGTGGAGCATTAGTCCTGCCTGCCTTTCATCTCCTCTGTTTGGTTTTTTAAACTGAAGGATTTCAGGGCAGGAGTGCCAGTGCAGCTGTAATCCTCAGCACAATGTGGAGCTGAGCCAGTTGGACTTTGTAGGTAATGATCACAGGGAGAACTGTGGAAATGTGATTATTAATGTATTTGTATAAACACAGTAATTGGGGAGGGAGTTGCTCCAGCTCTCTGAGGACCTGTATTTATGGGAAATCATTTTCAAAATGGAAAAGATCTGACATGATTAAACTATTTTAGTAAATCAGCTTGGCTTTCCAGGTTCAAATCACAGTGGAATCTCTAGGAGTTCTGATAAATTGGATGGAATGATATTACTTAATGTCTGGTTTTTTTTTTACAATTATGTTATTCTTCTTTCTTGCTGTGTTTTAATATATGCATACTTAAGATGTTTTCTTATTCTGCTTGATAAAATAACCTTTTCTCAGAAAATTACATTTTCAGAACATACAGATTGATTTATATGCAGATTTTCTTATTCCAAACAGTTCTAAAACTCTAATTTTTATTTTTTTTAATTATTTTCTAGTTGGTCGAATTATGTTTCAGCTCTTCTCAGACATTTGTCCAAAGACTTGTAAAAACTTCCTTTGCCTGTGCTCGGGTACGTAGCTGGTGGTTCAGATTTTTATTGTTGCTTACAATAATTATTTATTTATACAAATACAAACCAGAGCCCCATATGCAGGGCCCGTGCCCCTCCTGGGGAGATAAATTAAAATGGAGAGGGGCTGCTGTGCCATTCTGCACCACAGAATCTGCACAAAGCCTTCATCAAGCCAGGGGATTTTTGGCAGATGGAGACCAGGGTGATTCTGGCTTTGCTGTCAGGAGTAGGTTTGGCCCTGGAAAGGTCCTTCTGCCCAGACAGATTTTAAATTCCAGCAGCTGGGCTTGCAGGTGCTGCCCAATGGAATGAGCATGGTGCTTTGTCAGGAGCTGAGTCCCCTCTGGTCTCAAACTCATTCAGAGTGGGTCACATTGAGCTGTCCCTCCAGGTGGTAACAGGGCTGCTGCTCCTCCTCTGCCATCCCATTTCCAGAGCATTTTCAGTGCATGCAAAGAGCTGCTTAGGCAAGGAGGGTGGAAGTAGGTGAGGCTCAAAGACAATGATTTTTCTTTTTCAGACAACATTCCTACATGTCTAGAGCAAAAAGAGCAAGGCTGGTATTTGGCCTGAAACAAAAGAGAAGCTGAGCTCAGGGGTATTGCACTGGTTGTGGAAAAGTGTCTGAGCTCAGGGAGGTGCTGCAGCTCTTACCAGTGGAACAACTGCTGTGTCTTTTACCAGACTGGACAAGGACTGGCAGTGCTGTAAAGAGGAGTAAGAAAAGAAACTGTGGCTTCTGACCACAGCCAGAGCTCCCAGCTCAGTGCCACACAGGATCCCATTCTCTAAGGGGATTTTCCTTAGCCCTGAGGGACATCCTGAAACGTGGCCAAGCATGCAGGCAGATATTCCCTGGTGTTGTTTGATGAGGGACATGTTTTGGGGAGGAGTGTGTCCATCCCTGTAATAAATAGCTTTGCTTGCATAACTCAGGTGGAAAATAAAAGTAGGGTAGGAGGAGGCATGGGTTGGGATTAGGGGTGTGGAGAGCCAGGTAAATAATTTGTGTTCCATGGGTGGAGGATGATAAACAGCAATGCCCTGTGTGGGTTCTGTGCCACAAACTGCTGTTAGCCCTCATCCTGGCAGTGGTGGGCTCAGAATGGCAAATTTGGGATGATTGAGCTGTCAGTTAGTTTGGGGTGGCAGAGCAGTGCATTGTAGCAGGGGGTGTTGGCTCTGGGTGATGAGGGTACCTGCATTTCTGAGATGCTGCACTGTCAGAACCCTGGGCACAGAGCATTTCAGGATTTCTGTGCTCACAGGGGCTGATCCTCACAGACACTGCATTGACCTGAGACCATGGAAAAGGCTTCCAAAACAGTGATAGCTCTGAAATTGTGAGTGTGGAGTTGAATAGAAGTGGTTACCCACAGGGTGAGAAATTAAGAGTTTGGGATTTTGGATATAATAATATACGTGTAACAAGATGGAGGGGTTAAGGCATAGGTTAGTCCTTCTTCACAAGTTTGGGTGATTTTGTGTGATTGGTTGAAAAAAATCCTCAGTGCACAACACAGGTTATTAATTATTGGGTTAAAAGTTAAAATAAATTAGTTGGCATCTCATAATTGGGTAGTTTAGGCTTGAAAATACCTTGAAGACAGAACTCAGGGCTCCATTTTTACCCTATTAACTCAGTGTGTAGAAGCACTACAGTCAGTGAGGCTGTAACTGAGAAAAGAAATAATAAACACCCAAGTCCCAACAAGAATTCTGTCACTCATGCTTTTAATCCTGACCCTGAGAAGAAGAACCAGATAAGCAAAAAATACACCTCAGAGCAGAATATTTGGTGAAATGTCCTCTAACCCAGTGTCAGATTCCTATTCCATAACCAGTGATGGGATGAAACTGAACATTGGGTTTTGTGCTCTGGTATTTCTCCTGTTGATTTGTGTTTCAGTACACAGCATCTCCTGTGCATGTGGTTAGTGTGGGGTTTTAACTGTTGCACAGTGTATATTA
>VZTB01011436.1:103451-131794 GCA_013397245.1 Thryothorus ludovicianus | reverse complement strand
TTTTTTTTTTTTTGGTGAGTAACCCCCTGTAGAACCCTCAGTGATTTTGCAAGTGTTCTGAACCCCGTGTAGGGATGTTCATCTGTAATTTCCTATTTCCATGTGAGTCCTGAGACAGAATCCCTGGGATGGGGCAGAGGTTGGCAGGAACCACTCCTGAATCTTTTCCTGTACCTCCAGTAGCTGCTTTGAGCACACCTGGAGCACTGCACACACAGAGCTGAGCTCCTCAGGGCCCTGACACCCAGGGCTGCTCCTGGAGATCCCAGCTTGGTGCCTGGATTCCTTTGGGTCATGTCCTGGAGCCTCCTGGGAGCTCATCTGGGAATATTTTGTCCCTTTGGAGCCCTTCCATCCTTGTTGTGGCCATGCCCCACCTGCCAGGGAGGAAACTCCCAGTCCAAAATAGTGCAGCTCTGGGGAAAATGAGGAATAAAGTGACAAAGTGACATTCATGAGACTCCTGATCCTCCCAGGGCCTCAGCCCTGTTTCCCTTTTCACCCCAAACCTGCTGAGCTACATTTGTAGCAAAGCTCAAGTGCCCCTGCAGGAGGAGGAGGGAAGCAGCAAAAGGAAACAAAACAAAGTAACCTCTGTTAAAAGAGGGAAATTTTGTGTCCCAATGATTTTATTGCCTCCTTCAGCTGTGGGGTTTGCTGAGGAATAAGCCCTTAGTGCAGCCTAAAGAGGAGTTCTGGGTTCTGGTCCTTATCAGTTCAAATACTTGGAGTTCTTGCCTCTCTGTTCCACAGCTATTTAAAACTTGAGTCTGATTTCCTATTACTGACAGATTTATTTTTTTTTTCCTTACTGAGGGTGTTGTTGTTTTAATGTGTCTCTCAAGCCCTGCTTTCTTGCTCAGAGCTAAATAGGATTTTTGTGTTTGAAAAACATTTTAACGTGTGGTGCCATGCCCAGTTCATAAATTGAAACAAAGGAACCACTTTGATCTGCTAAATGAAGGATAAAATAATTTGGGAGGACTCTTGATTTGATTTTACAAATTATTTCTGAATGTTAGCAACTCATTAAAAGGAGTTCATATCTTTCAGGTATTTTTCTAATCAACAGTTAATTTTTTTTTTTTTATTTTTATTTTTTTGCTGTGAATGAAATACCCTGAGACAAAAATGAAAAAATTGCCAAATGGAAGGGGGCTGATGTTGCATTATCTTTGAGCATTATTGGTACATGTGCACTTCTCACACAAGCAGGTTCCTTTGGCCTGATCAAAAGTTGATGGAAAAATGAAAACATTCCCAGGATACTTTTATGACTATGCAGAGATAATTAATCACTGATAGTTCGTTGGAGGGAGGGGTGTGGATAAGCTCAGCTGATAATGCAGTTTTCAAACATTGCTGCTGCTCAGAATTACTCCAGAGGACAAACCCAGCATCAGCTGCTGCAGCTGTTTGGGCTTTTTGGCACCTGCAATGTGGCTTTTGTTCTAAAATTCTGAACAGAAGCAACCAATGCACATATTTTAGAGAAAACACTGGTTTTTCTTAGCTGTAGAAAAGCTTCAGAGGAGGAGGAGGAGGATGTCAGCTAATTATGAAATGTCTGAAGCTGTGAACTTCCTGGCTGTGCACGTTTCCTTTGTGAATCCAAACGTTTGTGTGGCAGCCTGGGAAGTTTCTGCTTAGGAATGGATTCAGCAGAACCTCTGAACCCCTGTGGAACTGCAGGCACGTGAATAAACCCACAGAAACTGGTTATTCATCTGCTTCAAGTTGGGCTTTTTTTGCTGGATTGAGACTTAGAGGGGAGTGGGGGCATTCTCTAACTGTTTGTTTTTTTGCAGTAGTTTTGCAAGCAGGTTTTGTGTTGAGTTTTCTTTTTGTTTTTAAGGAGAACTTTAGTTCTGAAAGTACTTTGTGTTCTAAAGAAAATTTAGAGCCCTCTTTTAGGCATCCTTTTTCTGCATACAACTTGATTAATATTAATTTTAAAACTTGTATTTGATAAAACATAGACTCAGTTTTGTCTGAAAATGTATTACAATTTATTTCTGCCATTTTTGTGTAAAATTTACAGAAACAGTGTTACACCGTGCGCTCCAAAGGTAATGTCTCATTCCTCTAAGGCTGTGTCCTTTCCTTTTCTCTCTGTTTTTATCTCTCTCGTTTTTCTGATCATATTGTTATGTGCATTGAACCCTTTGTTAGGCCTGAGGTTCTTTGGGGGGGGTGGGTGACAACGTGCTTTTATCAAAAATTGGATTTTTCTCTTCAGCAGTATCTTAAACCAATTTAAACTTGAGTGAAGCAAGGTATTTGTCCTTCTGTGAATAACTTGCATAACAGTGTCTATTAAAAGGCAGATTTGGAATGGTTTAAATGATGAGAGCTCTCTATAGGAATATTTTAATAAAATATTATTTTGGGGGATGAACTCATCATGACTTTGGGTTTCCATAGTGCCAAGACAGGAGGTAGCTTTGCTCCTGGTTAGCTTCTGAAGCCAAAGCAAATATTCAAGGATTGATGCAGAAAACCTTGCAATGCTTTTTCAAAGTGCACCTTTGCAGAATAAATGTCAGATTACAGCCCTAACACTGAGGTGAGAAAACTTTCAAAGGCACCACAAGGATTTGGGGCTCTGCTTCCCCTGGGAGGTTGTTCAGTCACCCAAGTCCTCGTGGTGCATCTGAAAGGATTTGGGAGGAATCTCCTCCTCGTGCTCTTGGTGAGCAAGCACAGAAACCCTGCCCATTTTCTCTCTCAGACTGCCAGGGCAATGGGGAAGCCCCTGCCTGGGTTTTAATGCACCAGCCCCTTTCTCTGCTCAGTCAGCACCAGCCTAAAGGCAGCTCCTGCTTAGCTAATTTGCTTAATTAGTCTCCAGTGCTGCTGCAGCATGGCAGGAGCACCTGCAGCCTCCCCAGCCCTGAGTTTGAGCCTGTTGCTGTTTCCAGCTCATTCTAAACACCAAGTCTTCACTACTATTGCTTTCATTGAAGTAACCCACTTCTATTTTTTTCACCCCTTTAAATCAGCTTCATAATTAAACCCACTTAAACTGTTTACTTAACAGCAGGTTGTTAATGTAGTTAACTCTTGCTTCAAGAGCTTCAAAAGCTGTAAGGATTTTTCTCTTTGTAGCAATGTGCTGTGTTAGCCAGGAAAAATCAAAGAACACCCACTGCTACTGAGAAATTTAATGTTGTGTTAATAGCATTTATTCCCCTGTGTTAACCCAAGGAATTTTTCTGTATTAGTCAGTAGTACAGAAATGGATGGGCTGGTTGACATTTGGAGCTTAAAAAAAAAAATTTTGAAAAAATCAAGAGTGTAAACACTCCTGATTCACAGTTTCACCTTTTGGGGTGTATTCAGTTTTGTAACCTAATAGTTGAAAATTCAAGGGTAGAGAAGTGTTTAAGAAGTAATATTTTATTCTAGCAGTGAAGAACTGACTGCTTCATACTAAATCTGTGTTACTGTAAATTTAGAAAAATCACCTGTGATTATTTTGAGAGAGGGGAGTTCACTGGAAGAAGGCTTTAAAAGCACAATAGTGCTTGGGAGGAGGGAGAGGAAGAATGTTTTCAAAAGTGATTTCTATTTTATTTCTCCCCCAATATTTGAGCAGGTTCTGATGTTCTTTACTCAATATTCCTGCAGAGCAGGATCCCCTGTGCAGCAGCAATTCAGGCTCACTTGGAGAAGTTACTTCAGCTTGGTTTTGGAAAAGGATTCACTGCATTAGAATCCAAAAGATTTGTACAAAAGGCAGTTGCATTTTCCATTCAGGCTCAGTGAGAAGCTGAGAAATAGGGAGGAAATCTGCATTTATCAGAGAAGTGTAGGTGGCACAGAATGTCTGCTGTTGATTTTGGGAAGCCTGTGAGTTTTTGAGCTGAAGTGTTTGATGATTTAAGACAGAAATATTGCTTTGTATTCTGAGTCAGGAGGCCAGGCAGGTAAATGGGGAGTGAGAAAGAAGTGGTGGGAGGTGAGGGGAAGCAGAGAATCTCTCACATATCATAACTCTTCTTTTTTTAAAATAAACTGTCTTTAAAGTGACCTTACAATCTAAGAAGCTAACAAGCTCAGAAACATTTAAATTCTACTGGTGACCTAATATTTATCACCAAATTGTATCTTCTCTGTGATTAAAAATCATAAAGTTACATTAAATATGTATTTAAAGACACTTGGAAATTGTTTACTGCATGCATAAATGATACTTGGTACAGCTTTCAGTATGCACACTTAGCTAAACTTCAAACAAATGCCATGTGAAAGTTTAAGAAAGCCTGTGTGTATAATCTGTAATTTTAATTTGTTAATTCCATGTATTTAACTGTGTTTTTTCACTATTTTTGTCTTACCTTCACCTCTTTTTTTTTTTTTTCTGTGTCATTCTCCTCTTTTACTTCATCTGAATCCCTGATTTTATTTTATTTTACCATCTTCCCATCTTGCTGTTTGTCCAACAGAACAACAAAACCTGCTCCTCATCTGGATGGGTAAGAATCCTTTCCAATTTCTCAAATGATTGCTGAAGTTTGAAGGTTATATTGAAAGTAGTCAACAATGGGGAAACAAATCCTTAATTCTGTGGAAGATTATACAATGGGACGAGCTGGAAAACAAAAGTTTCAGTTCTATAAAAATTTCAAGTCACAACTTATTTCCTAAAGCTGGACAAAAACTTGAATTGTCTTAAATCCTAAGGTTATTTCTTTAAAACTGGTTGCTGCCCTCAGCCCATAAATCAGGGAGTTGAATTGCCAAATTTAATATATTTGAGCAGTCATCTCTTTTGGGGCATGTCTTTATCCCTAAAATTTATGGGGCAAATGGAAGCCAGAAAGGGAAATGTGGTACCATAGAACAAAACCCAGGACTCCTTTATTTTAACTGGCCCTGCAATGCCAGAGGGGAATTGTATCCTGGGTTTGTAGAGATCTATAAATTCTTCTTCTCTGGGGAGAACTTTTGTCATATTTACAGATGGGCTCTTGATCTCCATTGCACAAAACTGCAAAAATAGAAGGGTGGGTTGGGAATTCTAATCTGTTTACCCTGCCCTTGGAGAGGAGACTGCTTCAATTTCAGGGGAATACTTGAGGTCAGACTGGGTCTTTGTTTCACTTTGCATAAAATCTCAGCATCATTGTCAATGTTATAATAATTTAATGCATTAAGAGCTCAACGTTTCTACCTCAGACTGACTTTTTAAATATGAAATCAACGGGAAAATCACTGCAGTGATTCACAGATGTTTTGTGAATGCTTTCTTTCTGCAGCGTGCACGTTGTCTTTGGACTGGTTATTTCTGGCTTTGAAGTCATAGAGCAGATAGAAAATCTCAAAACTGATACTGCCAGCAGGCCCTACGCAGATGTCAGAGTCATTGACTGCGGGGTGCTGGTCACCAGGTCAGCTAAAGATGGTGAGTCCATTCCCAAATCCTGGCATGTCCAGGTGCTCACAGAGCACAAAAAATCCACCAACAGCTACAAATCGTTATGGTCAATGTACAGAATCTTAATTAACTCTGGCGAGCCTGTGGAATGTAATTCTTGGTGCAGGCGAGGAAGGCACAGCAAAAAAAAAATGATTTTTTTGTCCCCCTGTTTATGTTAGAGATTGGCATGACAAACTCTTAAAGGAATAAAAAGTTATTTTTCTGTGTTTGAAAGAGGGAGACACAGAAGTGCTTTTCTTAAAGTTGGACAAAAGTTAATTTTAAGATTTTGTCATATATATGTGGTCAAGCTTATTTTCTTTTTCATGAAGATTCATAGAGAATAAATGACCTTAAATATATGTTTGGACAGTCTCTGTGGATTTGTGGAATAAGTTTGCATTTTCTACCTAATTTCTGATTTTCCTTAAGGATAAGGTGATTATTTATGTCCTTTAGAAAAAAGTCAAAAGGAGCCATAGGGTAGAAGTGGGAGGATGCAGAAAAGAGGAAATGACAAAGTTTTAAAAATAAAAAATACAAAACCAAGCTGGCAACTAATTTGTTCTTAAGCTTTGATTTGTAACCTGTGCATTGTTTCCAAAAGCACCTAATTTTTTTTACTATAAATTGTCTTTGCTTATCTGTGTATTCTGTCTTTGCTGGAAAATATTTGTATCACACCAACATGGATTTAGACTGGGCACAATCAGATGAATTTTTATTGTGATTCTTTCATATGGTGAAAAAGTTCACAGAGCTTCTCTAAAATACCCCATTTGTATATTTATACATCTATAAAATTCTGTGCTTTGTGCTTTTACATGCACACACGTGTGCACAGCATAAATTGAAAATATCTGTTCAAGCTTTGGAGAAGAAAAAGAAAGTTTGCTCCGACTCAGAAGCCTCAGAGTCCTCCTCCAGTGCATCCAGCTCTTCAGAATCCTCATCTGAGAGTGAGGCTGAGAATGAAAGGAGCAGGAGGAGAAAGAGGAAAAGAAGAGCTAAAACCAAACAGTCCAGGAAACGAAGGAAGGAGGAGAGGAGGAAAGAGGATCCAAGGTGCAAGAGAACCTCAAGCCAAAGACGGTGACTGGTTTCTTAAATTTAACAATTGCACTGAAATCTGGGGAATTCTGCTTTGATTTCATGAAGTGCTCAAGTAGCAAATAGGAAAATGCTTTTAAGTTGGGATTTAGTGCATGATTTTATAAACAAACAAAAATCCCTAAAGCTGAGCTGCTTGTTGAGTTTTCCATGAAATTGAAGATCTTTGTCAATAGAAACAAGAGTGATGTTGAAATAACTAAATCCAAGCATGTGAAACTATTCAGGGCTCAGCACACCTGTGTAAAAGTGAGACTTTAGGCAAATTGCAGAACTTTGTACGTATATTTGATTATGTTTTAAAAATATTTCACAACAAGTTGTAAATGAAAAGCAGAATTATTAGCTGTAAAGCAAGGACTGAACTTTCTCTCCAGTGATAGTGGCCCATCCTCCCTTTAGCCTGAAATGGGTTGTGGAACACATTTTGATTGCTAAGCCAACTTTAAATTTGATGCACCTTGTCTTGGAGTCGGGTTGGAAGAGGGATTTTTGCAGCTAATTGTGGTTTCTCACTCTGCCCTTTCCCTCACAGCCTTTCTGACAAGAGCGACGGCGCAGACAAAATCGACCTTAGCACAAAGAGGGACAAGCCCGTGGTACGTCCTGAAGAAATCCCCCCAGTGCCTGAAAATAGATTTTTGCTCAGAAGAGATGTGCCTGTTGTCAATGTAGAGCCTGAACCGTAAGGAACTCCCAGCTTTTTATTCTGACTTGCTGAAAACTGTGCATGAAATGTTCCTGTTAACGTTCTCTGCCTCTGGTGCTGCTGACTGCAGTGTCAGAATTGCTGCATTGGGTCATTTGATTGCCCTTTTTGCAGTTTCCTTTGTAATATTCCTGTGCAAGGGGTTTTCAGGGAGATCTCGAGGTGATTTCATTGGTCTTTAAGGATGTTAGCTCAATTAAAAACAATTAATGAATAATTTCAGAAGTAATCATGCAATGCAAACCACAGGAAATACTTGATTGCAAGGGAAACTTGGGATTGGGAGAGGTGATTTTTCATCATTCTTAGGCTGATGAAGAAACTTTGGTTCAGAATCAATCACTTGGAATTTCCTGACTTATCAGTGTTTGAGAATAAGAGAAAATACTCTTCTTTTGCTGCAGAGGAACTCAGGAGTTCACGAGATGCTTTCAGTGTGTTCTGAACCTCCACTGTCACATTTCCTTGCTTTTGTAACCGAGCTAATCCATTGCAGTGCCAGAGAGCTCTAAAATCAGTGTTGGGTTTGTTTGGTGTTGGGTTTTTTAACTTCCATTAACGGTACAGTCTCCTGTAAGTCTTTTCTGGGAACATCACTCACATTCCTAAGGATTTCCTAACTGCTTTTGGGTCTATTGCACAAGTTGAAAGAAGCAAAGCTTTAGAACCTGTGAACAATCCTGAACTGAGATCCTGAAACTCTTCTGCCCGTGTTGTTTTCAGGATTCGTGCCCCAAACACAAGTTCACCTCTGTGGCAGTGTTTTGCAAGTTCATTGTTAGCATTAATTTCTGTGTCAAGAGATCAGGCTGCACATTTGGTTGAAAACAAATGCATGTTGATTTGCCTTTTGTTGCAGAACTCTCTTGCTTTGCTTCTTGAAAAAAAAACATTGAATTCTGCCTGAAAATGAATGAATAAGATGATGAATATTTCTCATTTTTAACTTAAACTGTTTTTTTTTTTTTTTTGCTGTGTAACTTCATCCTTTATTAATTTATGTAGGAAGCTTCTTGATGCTGCGCCAGTTCTGACTGACCAGAAACCATCAGTCTCTAAATCTGGACGAAAAATTAAAGGAAGAGGCACAATAGTATGTGACAATTTTATTTATTTCTTTATTTCCTCTCACCCAGAGTATCTTCCCTGACTTTGAGTTTTGAATTTCCCTGGAGGGCTTTGTATGACACTTTATTTACATGTTGTAGGATCCAGTTTAGAAAGCATTGAAATCTTGACAGGTAGTTGATTTTATAACACTTTATTTTCATCCTTCCTGTTACTGCCTTTTTACTTAAAGATTGTTCAGAGAAAAAAACGCCTAAATGGAATGTTTGGAAATACTTACATAAATAAAGACTTGGTGAAAAATATCTTAAAGTGAAGTGGAATTGGCTTCTGCCAGATATTAGGGTTTCTGATTTTTTTTTCATCATTTTGGCACCCTCTCAGCAAAATTAAGAATGAAAAAATATGTCACTTAGGACTGGCAGTTGGAGAAACACATTTTACTTCCATCTCTATTGGCACAGTTTCTGTCCAGGTGAAGCTCATTGATGTTTTTCATAAACTGTGTTTGTAGGTTCCACGAGAGTCCAGAGTATAAAATGGGGGAATTAGGGAGGTCCATGACACCCTGCTATCTTTTAGGCCATTCTTCTGTAAAATGTGCTTTTAAAGTAGTCATTGCTTCAGCTGAAACAATAGGGAAGCTCTCAGTGGCAGATTATCTTGATTTTTTTATATAAGAAGGATGTCTTAAAGCTTTCTGTAATTACCTGGATAAATAAAGCTGTTGATCTTTGTGATTTTATTCTGGGGCACAACCCTTTTTTTTTTTTCTTCTCCTATTTTTACTGCTTTCATAAGTGGCTCGAAATAATTGAGTCAAATCCAGATGTGCTTTTATTGAGTCAAGGAGCATCTGATTTCCTCACAGGATTTACCTAAGTGTGTATCCCACTGGGTAATGGAAAATAATGAGTTAGCAAAAGCAGAGTTCTCCTTTCTCTGCTGCACAAGGAGCTCTTGTTGCCTACTTAAATGCTCTGCCTAAGCACAATTTTTTAAATGTGAAGATTCATTGCTCTTTTTTGTGAAAGAGTTTGGGGTTTTTTTTGTGATTTTTTTTTTTTGTGTTCAGTTTTCTATTTTTTAATCACTTTAGAGTGATTTAATCAGAATTCCCATTTCTGAGGACTTGAACAGTTCTGAAATGAGGTTTTGTCTTTACTCCTACCAATCATGAAGTGTCTGACTAAAGTGAAACATCTGCGCTTTAAAAACGACAGCGGTTATCTGCAGCAATTGTGTTATTCCAAAAGGGGAACCACGGCCTCTTCCTTTCACATATCCAAAACCTGGGTGAGCTGCTGGCCTCTGGGAGGCTTTGCAGAATGCTCTGAGTAGAAAAGCTGGAGCAGTCGTGTAGGAAGGAGCGAGGTTGTGCAGCTGTGTGTGTTTGTCCCAGCGCTATCACACCCCGCCGCGCTCCCGCTCCTGCTCCGAGTCCGACGACGACGAGAGCAGCGAGACCCCTCCCCACTGGAAGGAGGAGATGCAGAGGCTGCGCACGTACCGAGCCCCCAGCGGGGAGAGGTGGAGCAAAGGAGACAAGTAAGAGCCTCACACACCTTTGGAATGTCCCTGCCTTTGGCAAAGCCCCAGTGACCGTGTGGATGTACCGCGTCGGTGCCAGGAGGAGAGGAAGCGGCCGGGGGAGGTTTAGGTTGGATATTTGGAAGGGTTTTCACAGAAAACACTGGAACGGGCTGTCCAGGGAAATGTGGAGTCATCATCCCTGGAAGTGTTCAGAGAACACGTGGATGTGGCACCTGAGGACGTGGTTTAGGGTTGAACTAAAGGTGGTGCTGCTGGTTGGAGCTGATGATCTTAAAGGTCTTTTCCAACCTTAAGGATGCAGTGATTTCCTTGTCCTCAAAGTGGATTACGTGGTTTCTTTGGAGTAAAACAGTCAAATCCACTAAACCTTTATTGTTTTAGTTGTGTGTTCTTTCAGCAGCTGCAGACTGTGGTGGATGGAATTCAGCTCCCCTAAATTCCTCATGGCTTGAGACTAAATAGGAGCTTCTGTCAAATTACAAGAGATAAATCTTAAAAGGAAAACTTAAAAATATTATACGTAACTATTCGTGAATAATTGCAAATGTTTCTGATTTTTTTATGAATTGAGATGTTTTAAAACTTGTATTTAAACATGGTTTAAGAATCCTGTAGTTGTAGAGGTCAAAGTCCTGCAGACTAGAGTGATTAAAACCTTAAATCTCTTTACACAGGTCCTAACATATGCCAAATTTGCTGGTGTTGGCTGATTTATTTCTTAGGGAGAAGTAGCTCTTGATAGTGATGCAATTCTATATTTTAAAATGAGTGTAAGGAACCCAAAGCAGTTCTCTGGTGTTAAAGTGTGTGGGCTGGGGTTTATATAAACTTATTTAAAATAAAGTTTTAAAATAGTGAATTTATCTAAAGATTTTTAAAGAATTTGCACTGGTATTTGTTGGTTTTCCAGGCTGAGTGACCCCTGCACGAGCAGATGGGATGAGAGAAGTGCATCCCGGAGATCCAGGTCTTGGTCCCACAACGGTTATGCTGATCTAAGCACTGTGAGATACTCCAGCCATCACAAGAAGCACAGGAAAGAGAAGAAGAAGGTGAAGCATAAAAAGAAATCTAAAAAACAGAAGCATTTCAAGAAGCACAAGCAAACGAAGAAAAAGAAAACATCAGCTTCCTCAGATGTAGAATCCTCTCATTCCTTCCACAGGAGGACAAAATCCTCCTGTGATCGTGAGAGGAAATCTCGTTCTTCCTCGTTGTCTTCCAGGCGTTCATCCAGGAGAGACTGGTCCAAGTCTGAGAAGGAAGACCAGAGCTTGTCATCCTTATCAAGCAGAGGGTCTCGGTCGTACTACAGGTCCAGATCCAGGTCTAGATCTAAATCCAGATCTTACTCCAGAAGAAGTTCTAGGTCAAGATCAGCCTCTAAATCATCGCGCTCTCGAAGTAGGTCACGGTCAAGTTCTAACCCCAGGCAGCAAAAGACTGTTCCCAATTCTCCACGAAATGCTTCAGCACGGTTAAATGACACTAAGTTGACCAAGACTGCTGAGCCTGTCCGAGCAGTGATGCTGCCCAGTGACAAGGTTATCGTGCCACCAGTTGTCCCAGAAAACCTCCCTGTCATACCCTTAAGTGACAGTCCCCCACCTTCAAGGTGGAAACCTGGGCAGAAACCTTGGAAACCATCGTATGAGCGAATTCAGGAGATGAAAGCTAAAACAACCCATTTAATTCCCACCCAAACTAATTACAACTTGGTGGTCGTTAAGGAAGCCAACACTTCTTCCTCCTACCGCAAGCAGGAGAGGAGCTCCGGGAGCGACCGGAGCGGTTACTCCAAAGGCCGCAGTGACAGGAGCTCGGAGAGCTGGCCGAGGTCCAGGAGCAGGTCCTCAAGAAGCCGGTCATACTCGAGGTCCTACTCAAGGTCTAGAAGCCCATCGAGCTCGAGGACAAAATCTCCTTCTTCTGGCAGGTCAGCGTCGCCGAGTAAATACCGCAGTGACAGGTCGGGGTACAGCGAGTCCACGTCCGACTGTTCCCTCAGCGATGAGGACAGGCGCAGGAGCAAAAGGAAATCCACATCCAGCGATCCCAAAGCTCGGGGCCTCAAAGTGAGGCAGGAAACGAGCTCTGAAAGCACTTTGCCTTACAAGCATCCAAAGGACTACGACGAGTCTTCCCAAGGCTTGAAGGAGAGCGACAGTTTGTCATCCTCAGACTTCTCCTCCGACAGCGAGCGCTCCGCCAAAGCCAAAGGGGTCCAAGAAAAAGAAGGGCGCTTCCCATTAGAAGGGGATGCTGAGAAACAGGATAAAAACAGCTTGAGTTCTGAGAGAGGGGAGGAGAAGGCCAAGGGGGAGCGGGATTCTGATCACTCTAAAAAGAAAGCAGCGAAGGAGAAATGCTCGGAGCAGCCCAGAGCTGGTGCAAAAACAAAACGCAGATCCTACTCAGGTAGCAAATGGGACTCGGGGTCCAATTCTGAAAGAGGAGAGGCAAAGCATAATAGGGGGGATTCCAGACCCTCCTCTGGGAAAGAAGAAGGAGAGGCCACCTCAGGGTCTGACACGGAGCTTAGTGTTAGCAAAAGGATAAAAAAACAATCCAATTCCTCCGAGGGCTTCTTGGGTTCTGACTGTGCGTGGAAGACAAGCAAACAGTTGTCATCTTCTCAGTCTGAGAGTTCTCGTTCCAGCTCAGCAGACACTCGGGGCAAGCCAAAAAAACACAAACACGGGTTGAAAAAGACTCCTAAAAAATCACATTCCAAAAAAGCAAAAGAAAAATCGAAAGGCAAAAAGGAGAAAAAACACAAGGTCCAGAAAAGAAAAGAAATGTTTCATTGGCAGCCTCCCCTTGAGTTCGGGGAAGAAGAGGACGATGAGATAAATGAAAAGCCGGTTAGCAAGGATGATAAAAAAGAAAAGCAGCTTAGCAGGGACATAAAGGATAAAAAACAAGTTTATGAAAAGGATGAAATAGTCACAGATAAAATGGGAAATGGTGAAAAGTCGTGTGTGAATGAAAACCTTTTAGATAAAAACACCACATGTGGGGCCTCGCCAGATCGCAGCAACCTTAATAAAGAGCCCATTGAAACAAGCACTTCAACTGGTATTTTAAACTCAGGAATAAACGTGGCTGCCTGCAAGAGTGAGATTAAACAAGCTGAAGAAAATAACCAGAATGGGCTGGAAGATGTTATTCAGACAGATGACAACATGGAGATTTGTACTCCGGATCGTAACTCGCCGGGGAAGGTGGATGTGGATGTTTTGTCTCCTGTCATTCTCACTGCTAAACCTTTAAGTGCTGGTGTAAAAAAAGAGTTACAGGTTGAGACCCCTGAGCAGGATGCTGTCAAACTGGGAAATAATATAAAAGACTTTATTAATATCAAAGAAGAAAAAGAAACGGGAAGGCAAGAAAATAACTCTGCCCCTGTGTCTGGTGCTAAAGACTGTTGCTTAAAAAGTGAAATTTCTGAAAATACACCAAGCAATATGATAGACAATAAATGGAAGCCTTTGCAAGGTGTTGGTAACTTAAAACCAGCAACAATTAGTACAACCACAGAGGTTAAAAATGTAGCAGCAGCACCAGAGCCTAAACCAGCAGGTTTAAGAATTGAAATAAAAGCCAAAAATAAAGTCAGGCCTGGGTCTCTTTTTGATGAAGTGAGGAAAACAGCCCGGCTAAATCGTCGGCCAAGGAACCAAGAAAGTTCCAGTGAGGAGGAATCTCCGAGCAGAGATGACAACAGCCCCTCCAGGAGTCTCAGCAGGTCACGGAGTAAATCTGAGTCTAAATCCAGACACAGAACGAGGTCCATATCCTACAGTCACTCGAGAAGCCGATCCCGAAGTTCGACCTATTCCTACAGGTGAGAGGCTTGTGCTGCTCCCACAGCCACCCTGGTGGGTTGAATGTTCTTATGTTTCCAAGGAATTCTATCCAGGTTGGCTTTTTTGGTGTTATAGAACCATAGAGTGGTTTGGGTTGGAAGAGACCTTAAAGACCATCCAGTTCCACCCCCTGCCATGGGCAGGGACACCTCCCACTATCCCAGGGTGCTCCAGTCCCATCCAACCTGGCCTTGGACACTCCCAGGAATCCAGGGACAGCCACAGCTGTGTCAGTGTGAAGTGTTCTCCTCTCTGCCACTCCAGGCCCTTGTCCCCAGTCCCTCTGCAGCTCTTCTGGAGCCCCTTCAGGCCCTGGAGGGGGCTCTGAGCTCTCCCTGGATCCTTCCCTTTTCCAGGTGAGCACTCTCAGCTCTCCCAGCCTGGCTCCAGAGCAGAGGGGCTCCCACCCTTGGATTAACTCAGTGGCCGTATCATCTAGCAGGAAGGGAATAAATACTTAACTAGAAAACTAAAGATTCATAACATCTTCTGGCCCCCATTTTTGCTGCTGTTCTCCTGAGCTGTGTCCTCCCTTGGTTGTAGGTCCAGGAGTTACTCGAGGAGCCGGAGCCGGGGCTGGTACAGCCGCGATCGCTCCCGCAGCCGGAGCAGTTCCTACCACAGCTACAAGAGCCGTAGGTGAGTTCAGCCACATGGAGACAGTGCCAGGCTTGTTCCCCTCCTCTTGCTCCCCCTCTCCCCCTGCTCTCTTCAGCACTTTTGGTTTCTGTTGGCTAAAAAGCCCCTCTGGGGTTTTGATTTTTGTCAGTCGGAGCTATAGCAGGAGCCGGTCCAGGAGCAGTTCCTATGGGCACCACAGCAGATCCAGGTATGCATTGTCCTTTTGTACAAACTCTGCAAGAAATGTGCTGCCCATCAAATCATCTTAGTAGAAGTGTACTTTTATTTACATTTCTTTAAAACAGACTTTATTATATAATTACTGTATATGACGCTATTACATATTGTACACACTACTTCTTTTATTGTACACACTGTAATACAAATGTATCTAAATACAGATTTATTTATAAAAATACTTTTCAAGATTACTTTTATCTCATAGAATCCCAGAATTGTTTGGGTTAGACAGGACCTTAAAGATGATCCAGTTCCAACCCCTTGGCAGGGGGCACCTTCCCCTAGACCAAGGTGCTCCAAGCCCCATCCAGCCTGGCCTTGGACACTTCCAGGGATCTGTCATTCTTAAAACTGTTACTGTAATACCATGATGGCAACTTGAATCAGAGCAAAATGAACACAAGACACTTTAAAAAGCTGAAAATAACCAAACCATCCTGGCATTACAGTTGCAGGTAATGCTATAAGTAGTAGTGAACATCTTTGCTTTTGTTTTTTAAATAAAATTGAGTTATAAATGGAATTGCTTTGCTTGCTTTCAGAAGTATCAGCAAACAGGAGTTTTACTAGAAAAAAGAAAAAGCACTAAACTTTATAAATGCTCAGTATGTCCTTCCTAATTAAATTTGAGATTTTTACTGTTATTTTGAAGATTGTCATTGTATTTAAACCTTTATAAAGTGCTGAATTCTTTGCCACGTCCTTAAAAGTAATTTCTATACAGCTCCTCATGTCTCTCTATAAATATCCTTTAAACCAACGTTTAAAACAGCATTTTTGACCAGAAACTGTGACCTCACAGTGACTTTTCTTTGAAGCAGGTCCTACACCTATGACAGTTACTACAGCAGGAGCAGGAGCAGGAGCAAGAGGAGCGACAGCTACCGGAGATCTCGGAGTTACGAGCGGAGATCCAGGTGGGGCTCACCCTGCTTCAGTGCACCAGGATTTGCTGGGCACAAACAGAGTTTGACAAGGCCAGAGTGCTGCTTTTTCCCCATGAGGATAAGAAATGAACTCAGCAAAAAGTAATAATCCAAACGAAATTCCAATTGAAATCAGAGCGTGCGTGTGAGCGAGGAAGTCGGAGGTTCTGGAGTTCCAAATATGAGGATGGCAAAGCAGCCAGGATAAGAAAAAGTTGATTTGCAGTTCATTGTATCCATGCATTCAAAATTAGCCCCTTTTCCCATGGAAATGATGAAGTCCCCATCCCTGGAAGTGTTAAGAACTTGTGGGAATGGATGAGAATGTGTTTAACAGTGGTGCTGGGTAAACCATGGTGATCGCAGAGGTCTTTGGCAACCTTAATGATTCCAAGATTTGGAATTTTTTTTTAATAATATGAAGTGTTTCTTAAAACCCACATAGCTCTCAAGATTTAAATCAAGTGCTCTGTTATGGATTAAAAGCTGCCTGGTATGCAGAGAATTCCACTGCATGGTAAATTCTTTTTGGTTGCTCTGCAGAAGTGGGTTTAAAACAATCTGGGAGGGAAATTAAAAGTTTTGCTGCAATCCAGATTTGATTTTTAACTTTGTCAAATGTATTTGGAAAGATTATTTTTACCTGCAAGTCTGATGATTTAGAATAAATTTTATTCTCCTCAGTCCAGGGGATTTATTTAAGTGTAGATGAGCACATTTCACAGAGATCAGAGATATGGAGAGTTGTAGATACATTTAATATCACTGATGATTTGTTTTATACTTTTAATATGCCCCCTATTAGTCATAAATCAGGTTTCTAAGACTACTGTAATTTTCATCCTCTCCTCATATGAATTTTTTCACAACTTTATAATAACTCTTAATGGACTTTGCTCTCACCCTTTTGCACAAAACAACTTCCATCTTGTGTTGGAGGGAAAATTAATGAGATTTACTGAAGAATGTGGAAATAAACTTAAAAACCATTGCTTTATTATGTTGAGGAGCTTCAGAGAAATAGTGTGGGATTAGGAAATGCTCACCTTTCATTTAGAAAGCTTCCCTTACAGGCAGGAGGCTGGAAAATCTCTGAAAGCTTGTTCTGTGTAATTTGAACGTGTCCTGTGGCCTGTCTGGAACCATCTGGGCTCTGTGTTGACATTTGGCCAGGTGCTGAGCTTGGAATTTGTGTGGAGGAGCCAAAACATTTTAAATACAATTTCCACACTGCAGACACACAACCACACCTCTGTTGTGGTTATGGGGCCTGATTTTTAAGACCCTCCTTGAAACAAGAAAATCAAACGTATAAATCCAGAATTTGTGAAATTACCCTGGTTGAGAAATGCTTGCAGTGTAAAATTCCACTTGTTAGAATACACTTCTCACTCAGCTCAATTAGCTCTTATAAAAACATTAATTTTGGATGGTTTTTGGCTGTAACAGAGAAAGCAAGAAGTTACAAACAGTTTGTTTGAGTGACACAGAGTTTTCATCACATCAAGTTAATGATTATTTCCATTTTGAGTATCCTTTAATGAATCCTTCACTTACAAGAAATACAATCCTGTAAAAGACTGGTGTATTTTCTTATCTGTGACAATTTTTTGACGTGATGCAGTTTTATATTTGAACCTCATTCTGCAGCTTTGAGGCATTTAAATCTTTTTTTTTTTTCCTCCTTGCAGGTCCTACGGCTCCGACAGCGACAGCGATCGCAGCTACTCCAACAACAGGAGCCCCAGTGAGAGCAGCAGATACAGCTGAGCACCTGCCTTTGAGCATGGAAACTGTATTCCAGAATTGTTTCAGTGTTACATTCAAAAAAAAAGCTGCTCTGACAGTGTCACAAGTGAAGGTTGTTTGCTGAATTAGCTGAAACTTTCCCGTTTAACGGTGAACTCGACTCTCTGCTCACAGAGAGAAGGACTGAGCTCGACAGCTGATGTTCTTTTTTTATTTTTTTTATGTCAAATGCAACTTTTACAAAACGATAATAAAAAAAAAACCCAGTTTGGTTTCCTTGAATCAGCTTTTCCAAGCCATGAATGACACTGAGGTGAATTTCTGCCACCTCTTTTTGGGTGCAGAGTCAGGACTGTCCTCAAGTCTGTTTATAAACACCTTAGGAAAGATGTGCTAGCAACTATTAAACTGTGAAGTCAATTTCTTAAAAAGGCTGCCATTTCTAGTTGATGAAAATGCTTTTTTTATTGCTGGAAGCTGTTTCCATGCTGTCTTGATTGTTGATTATTGCATTCTATACAGGATGTAGGCGAGGAAAACAAAGCCTGCCACTCTTGTCTTAATCCCTCCTGAACTGTGATGTTCTGGAATTCTGCTGGAAGAGGTGAGCTGATGCCCAGTGGGAATTGTCCAACTGACAAGCAGTGAACAAAAATGTGATGAATTAGTTTGGAGCTTAATATCCAACTTGTCTAAACTTTTTTGTGTTTAAAAGATGGATTTTTGTGATAAACAGCAATGTCCTTCAGAGACTAAAAAAGTGTTTCTGAACACTTCCTGACTTTGATTTGAGTTCCTATTACAGTGCTTGGCATCTTCAACACATTTTGAGTGTTGTAAACCATGAGTGTATCATGAGTTTGTCCAAAGCATCCTTTCAAAAACTGAAGTGATGATAATTTTTTGAAAAAACCAGCCATAAAGATTCCTTGATAAAAACCTCCTTTCTAAAAGCTCTGTATCCCATTCACCATAGGGAGTATCAGATACTGATACTGCAGATGTGGAGCTGTATCTTGTTAAAGCAGGATTCAAAAATACTGGGATGCCTCATAAAAAACATCTACAATACTTCCAAAGTAAAGTTCAGTACCAAAAATTACTCTTAGGTTACAGGTAAATGGTTTGAAAAAAAAATTAATAATTCAAGCTGAAGACCATTGAGTAATTCTTGCAATTTTCTGGTTGAGTTGATTTAAAACAATCTGTAAAGTTGTTTTTTTTTTGGGGGGGGTTGGAAAGCTGTGTACAGAGAACCAAATTTTTTAGTGGCATAATGTAACCTGAAAATTGGTGTCAACAAGCAGGGTTTGATTAGAGCTAACGAGCACTGCTGTACCATAACAGTTCCCATTACTGACTTGCTGGAATATCTGGAGATGCTTTCACTTCCTCATTTTCAAATATTGGAAATGATTTTTCTTAATCTCATCAGGAGCCAGTAGCTTTGAGAATGAAAAGCAGTAATTTCTTGCTGAAGCACCAACTCCTTCTCTCTTTGATTGAATTCAGCTCCCCCAAATTCGATGATTTTTTTTTTTTTTTGGTGCTCACAAAACACAAAAAGCAAGTTCAAAGGGAGATGGTGATGATTTGATGATTCCCTCCATTTCTGTCCACCCACAGCACATTCCTGCAACTGAATTGGCCAAGGAGGTTTCTCACTTGTCTCACTTCTCACCCAAAACTCTGCTCTTTCCCCTTTCCTACACTTTGAGTTTAGTGAGTGTGTGCACACAGCCTTTCCACCCTTGGGTGATCTTCTTATGCTTTTTAGCATCAAATACATTTAATACCCAAGTCAGGATCCATTTACAGATGTGTTTCTAACAGCAGCAGCCATCTCAAGAGTCCTGAACAAAATTTCAGTGATATTTGTTGGAGTTTCATCATTTTCAGTACAAGTTGATTTTTTTTCTCTTACTAAGAAATAGAACTAGAGGGTTCATGGTGTTACAAAATATACAAATATAACCATTACTGTTCAATACCTATTAGTGAAAACGTTGCTCCAGGATCAGATTTTTATCATATTTCAGATCAGATTTGACTTTTTGAGGCCAAGAAAAGATAACAGAAATACAGTCAAACAATTAACTTCAGTTATCAAAAATTACTGCAGAGTCACTAAAGTCTTTCATATCGTTAGTCAAAGGTTTATGAAGAAATTTCATCAGGTGGAGAATGGTTGGGGAGGGGTTGAGGGAAGGGTTGGGGGTATTTTTACTTAGTGAAGTCTGTTAAATTGTGCTTCAGATAGGAAATGTCCCTCTGAGCTGGTTTTCTAACGCTGCTCTATGTTTTTGCAATTTTGTTATTCCAAAGTAGTTGCTGTTTGTAAAATAAACTTTTGTATATATCTGCAAATGCTGTTTTCTCAACATCTGGAAAAATCCCTGGTGCTGCTTGAAGGAAACAGGCAGGAAAATTAAAAATACACCTTCAGGATCAGCTTTTGTCCCTTGCAAGGCTCAGACACAAAAGTTGCTTTTCCTTTTCCTGACCTACATAGGGGAACGATTCCTCAGCAGGACTCTGGGTTTACATAACAGTCATTGGAGGAACAAATATTTTGAAATTTCCAAGTGATTTGAGGTCTTGCCATTTCCTCAAGATCTATAAAAGGTTGGTGAAAAGAAACACTTAACAGATCTCCACGGAAATCTGGGAATGGGCTGAGCTTATCCCCTCTGCTGAATCTTCTTTCCCAAATCCACATTCCCAGAGCATTTCCTCAGCATGGGAAGGTGCTGTTAGTCCATGGCAGCAGAGGGGTGCCTTGCAGACTGATCCATTGGTCTGTTGCACTGGATTTCACTGGGAATACTGCCTTTGGCACCAGGGACAGAGGAGTTGCTTTGGTCTGAGGTAAAAAGAGTTGAGGGGAGGTGGTTCCTTGGTGTGTGGAAGGTGTTCAGTGTGACCTGGATAACCTGGCCCTGCCTGACCTTGGAGGGGGAGTGGCACCACAGAGCAGATAAAACAGTGTTGGACAAGCTCTTGTGTCCCAGGGCAGCACAAAACAGCTTCCCAGGGAAGGACTTGGTTGGAAGGGACCTTAAAAGGGACCTTAAAGCCCATCCAGTGCCACCCCTGCCATGGCAGGGACACCTCCCACTGTCCCTGGGTGCTCCAGGCCCCATCCAACCTGACCTTGGATGCTGCCAGGGACCCAGGGGCAGCCTCAGCTGCTCTGGGCACTGCACCATTGCACAGAAAATTGGGAATTTCTTCCCATTTTCTCATCTGACCCAGTCCTCTTTCAGTTTGAAGCCATTCCCTGTGTCCTGTCCCATCCCTTGTCCTCTCCAGCTCTCCTGGAGCCCCTTCAGGCCCTGCCAGGGGCTCTGAGCTCTCCCTGGAGCCTTCTCCTCTCTGGGTGNTCCCACTGTCCCTGGGTGCTCCAGGCCCCATCCAACCTGACCTTGGATGCTGCCAGGGACCCAGGGGCAGCCTCAGCTGCTCTGGGCACTGCACCATTGCACAGAAAATTGGGAATTTCTTCCCATTTTCTCATCTGACCCAGTCCTCTTTCAGTTTGAAGCCATTCCCTGTGTCCTGTCCCATCCCTTGTCCTCTCCAGCTCTCCTGGAGCCCCTTCAGGCCCTGCCAGGGGCTCTGAGCTCTCCCTGGAGCCTTCTCCTCTCTGGGTGAACTCTCCCAGCCTGGCTCCAGAGCAGACGGGCTCCAGCCCTTGGAACATCCCCGTGGCCTCCTCTGGATTCAATCCTGCAGCTCTGGGTCCCTCCTGTGCTGCTGACCCCAGAGCTGCACCCAGCACAGCAGGGAGGGGTCAAGGGACACCATCCCCTCCCTCACAAGGAGTACTCAGCAGCCTTTCTTTAAAAACACAACATTTGTGATGCTCCCAGAGCCCTGTTCCCTGCAGGAGTCACTCCTGGGGACCCCAGGGCTGCTCTCAGGTGCTGCTGCTGTGGAGGTCACGCTGTCACCTTGAGCTGCCTCTTGCTGTCACCTTGAGCTGCCTCTGGCAGCAGGGCTGGAGCAGTGCTGGGTAAAAATAGAGTGGTGACACCCAGGCATGGAGTGCTCAGGATTGAAACAGGTCTGAAATCCTGCAAGGAAGTGGAATTAGTGCACAATTAGGAGGGATTTCATAAAAGAAGGTAAGTTCTAGGCAAGGCTTGGTGTGCAGGTCTGGGGTGGTTTTGGGAGTAGGTTATCCACAGGGTTTTGTCTCCAGCTGCAGGTGAGTGCCTTGTCTCAAATAAGACAATATTAAATGAACCATCTGCCTCTCCCACAACGACTTCTGAATCCCAGATTTGCAGAGCCACTGCACAAACACACTTTCCCTGCAATGTCTGTGCCAAGAGATTTCCTCCCCACTCTGTCACTTCCACACAAGGGCTGTTTGTGTCCTTGAACTGAGGGGAAGGAGCATTCCCAAAGCCCTTCCCGAGGATCCCTGGGTCTGTGGCAGTGGATTGAATTTCTGTTCTGGCTTTGTGTGGGCCCTGGTGATCCCACTCACAGTTCAGAGCAGAGTGTTTGGATGACCTTGAGCTGCCCCCTGGATTCCCATCTGGTGTCATTCCTAAACTGAGCACTGCCTGGGATTTAAATCAGGAGGAGATCGAGCTCTGCATGCCCCACCCCTGCCTCCCATCCATGGAAATAATTCTGCTTTAGGTGGTGGTGAAACAGGAATGATTTTCCACCTGGCTCATTAAAGCTGAACAATTAAAGGGACCCAGGCCTGAATTTCATCGTATCCATGTAATCCCTGGGAAGAGGATGGGATTGCATGAGTGAAATCAGAGGGGCTGGGGCAGGTTTGGGGAGGATTTTTAATGAAGGTGGTGAATTTGTGCATGGTGGATGCACAAAGAAGTGACTGGCATTGATTTGGGGTTAATTGATATTTCTGCTGTGTGTCTGTCCTTGCAAGAATGAGGTGCAGCCCAGGGACAGGGATGTTCCCATCCAGGGATTCTCTGACTTTGCACCTGGAGTTTTGTGTGCAATTTTGGGCCCCTCACCACAAGAAACATTGAGGGAAGGGGCTGGAACCTCAGGAGGGCTGAGGGAGCTGGAAAAGGCTCAGGGGAAAAGCTGGAGTAAAGGAGTTGGCTCTGCACAACTCCTGACAGGAGGGGACAGCCAATTTGGTCTCTGCAATGAGGGGACAGGGACAGGAGGAGAGGAAACAGCTTCAAGCTGTGCCAGGAGAGGTTTGGATTTGATATCAGGAAAAATTTCTTCATTGGAAGGGGCTGCCCAGGGCAGTGGTGGAATCACCATCAAAAAACGTGTGGATGTGGCACCTGGGGATGGGGTTTGTGGTGAACACAGCAATGTTTGGGTGATGGTTGAACTCAATCTTGGATTTTCCAACCTTAATCTTTTCCAACATTAAGGATTCTGTGATCCTGACACGGAGAGTTCTGAGCTCAGCACAGCTTGTGAACACTTGTAGCTCTGCCATTACGTCCCAACCCTGGCCTCAGGCTGCAAAATTCCTTAATTAATTCCTTCAGACAGGAAGGGGCTGCCCTCCCTCTTGGGGTTGCTTTTTCTTCCAGCTCGTGGTGCACCCAGTGAGGGAGGATGAGGAAGATCCTTCCCCTCTCCTTGGTGCCTTGGCCACCAGCTTGGGCAGCATTCACACAACTTTACCCCAGTGAATTCTGGCAGATGAAAAAGCACGAGGAGGTTGGGGAGAGGACAAGGATTGCTGCACTTCCAGAAGAAACACCTTGGGAATGTGAGATGAATCAATCAGCAGAGCTTCGTGGGCCTCCAGAAGCAGAATATCAGAGACAGAATGAGAGTGAACCCATTCCATTGAGAGGGACGATTATTTTGGCACAAAGATTTTTTTTAAAACAAAACTTTGTGAAGCAATGTGAATTTTATACATGATACCCCTGTCACTTCATTTCCCTTATTCCCAGTGTCTCCCCTGAAGGGACAGATCAGTCCCTGTGGTGTTCCATGGTTGGGGCTGCCCAGGGGTGTCCCCATGAGCTGTTGGTGTCACCCGGGGTCACTGGCACAGGGCAGCTGCTGCTCCCCAGGTGGCATCACTGGCACCCAGGAAAGGCTGCAGGGACTGGGATTGCTCAGCCTGGAGGAGAGAAGCTCCAGGGTGACCTCGCTGTGGCCTCCCAATGCCTGCAGGAGCTACAGGAATGATGGAGGGAGAGATTTCCAGGGCCTGGAGGGACAGGATCAGGGGGAATGGCTTCAAACTGAGAGAGAGGAGGGTTAGGTTGGATATGAGGAATAAAGCCATGGCTGTGAGGGGGGGGAGGCCCTGGAAAAGGTTTCCCAGATGAGCTGTGGCTGCCCCTGGATCCCTGGCAATGTCCAAAGCCAGGCTGGACAGGGCTTGGAGCAGCCTGGGACAGTGGAAGTTGTCCCTGCCCACGGCAAGGGGTGGAATTGGATGATCTTTAAGGTCCTTCCCAACCCAAACCATTCTGTGATTCTGGGCTGATTTTAGGGAACATGTCAGAAATCCCATATTCCATGCAAACCAACAGATTCTTCACCTCTGGCTGAACAGGAATCACCCCCAGCCCCTGGGCTCTAGGCCTTACCTCTCCCCTCTTCAAAGGTCAGATCTTTCCCTCATGACAAACAATTGTTCATTTTGAAATCGAAAAAAAAAGTAAAAAAAAGCCCAAGAGTGAGGGAGGATATCAAGGACTGGATGTTCTCATCTGTGAGAAGCAGGGCTGGTGAGTGGGAGCCTTTCCAGAGACTTTGAGGCTCATGTTGGCTTCTCTGTGCCACCAAAGCCACCAAACATCATCTGGGACAATTCTCTGCTCCTGAGAGCTCACAAGTTGCTGTGGGAATGTGATTCCCTTCTGGGCTTGGCAGGATGGGTTATTACAGAAGTGAGAGCTGTCTAAGGAAAATTTGGTCAACAGTAGGGAATCTGGGAATACGAGCTCACATCTCTCAAAGCCAGGCTGCCTGGTGGTGTCTCTGGTGTGATTTTTGGTTCCAGGAGTGTAGCAATGCATCTCTCTTCTAATAAATCAGGAGAGAAAACAAAGAAAAAAAAATAAAAATAAAAATTCCGTTTTATCAAAATCGCTCTCTGTAACAAAACCCACATATTGATGGAGAGATTCAGCTTCAGCAATGGATTTCCTGCTGACTTTCTGCAGGAAGCTGCATAGATTCCATGCTCATCTTTCATTTCCATGAATAGCTCTGAACTGACACCTTTCACAAGGAGTTTGTGCCAGAGAACATGGCAAAAAGGGACCTTTTCAGCTCTGCACAGTTTCCTCCTTTGCAGAGTCAGGATAAACTCCAGCTGTATAAATCACAGCAGTTCTTATCCAACCAATCTACAAAAAATTTTCAGGGCTGATATTGAGCAGTTGGACTGCCAAAACCAAAATTGCCTGAACTATGTGATCTATAAAAAAAAACAAAAAACCAACCAAGACAAAACTCTCCATGGTTTTGTTTTTTTTGTTTTGTTCTTTTTTTTGTTGTCTATATTAAAGCTCCTTTTCTGTTGCATAAGCCCATCACTGCTGGTCACAGAGAGGAAGAGAATGACCTGTTTCCTTCGAATAAAATCAGAGAATCTCAGAATGGTTTGGGTTGGAAAGGAGACTAAAGCTCATCTCATCCACCCCTGCCATGGACAGGGACACCTCCCACCATTCCAGGCTTCTCCAAGCCCCTCCAGCCTGGCCTTGGACACTGCCAGGAATCCAGGGACAGCCACAGCTTCTCTGGGAATTCTATTCCAACCCCTCAGCACCCTCACAGGGAAGAATTCCTTCCCAATATCCCATCTAACCCTCCCCTCTAGCACTGTCAATCCATTCCCCCTTGTCCTGTCACTCCAGACCCTTGTAAATATTTAAATACAAGGGAACAGACCACCTTAAATATTTGTGAAATGTCTAAGGTAGCGAGGTAGCTCTTGCCCAAACCTCTGCAGAAAATAACTCCAAGTCCTGTGATTACCCTTGGGGAGCTTGAGGGAGTTTTGGAGTTTGGGTGAGTTTGATTTCTTTTTTGATCTTCTGTGATTGATCAGCCCCTGGACTCCACCATCAGCCCACAACCTCCCCAAATCCCCTTTTCTGTGCACTGGTGGGAATCCATGGAGCCACACAGATCTAAATCCCAGCTCCCCGTGTCCTGCAGGGAACATTCACCTGCCCTTGCCTGGGTTTGCTGCTTTTCCCTCAGGATGAGGAGCACTGCTCATCCCAGGCAGGGATTTGGTGCCTCTGCCACATTCCTGCTCCCCCATTCCCATCCCAGGCTGGGCTCTTCAGCCCAGCTCCTCTTATACAAGCAGCGTTTTCCCTTTGTTCCTCCAAAATTGCAGATTCTCTTTTTTTTTTATTTTTTTTTCCAGGCTAATTCTCTCCTGCCTCAGGATTGTTTTGAAGTCCCGGCCCATCCTCCAAAGCCCCTCCCAGCTCGGTATCATTTGCAGCTGCAAGAAGCAAATTTTCTATTCATGCAAGTAATTATTAAAAAAAAAATATTTTGAGCAGTAGCAGGCCTGGGACAGATCCCCAGGGAGTCCCAGGCTGTGCATCTCCTCTCTTTCCCCGTGGATCATAAATAACTCCTGTGAGCAGCATTCCCTCCTCCCAGCTCTGCTTTCCTTTGCTTTCCTGTCCTCTGTCCCTGCCATCTTCCCTCTTCCAGCTGTGCTGGAGCTGCAGGGGTGTGAGCAGGGGCTGCCTGGTGCCTTAATTTCATTTAAACTTCAGCTTGCCTGACTTCAGCTTCTGGATTTGGGTCTGGAGGTGCCCGTGGCTCGTTTTCCACACCTTGGAGCCTTGGTGTTTCTGAACCCCCCTGTGAATTTGTCCTGGAAAAGCTGAGCTTTCTACCCTGAGACACCTCTGCGAGGCTTTCACTTCACCCCTGTGTCCTTAGGATCACAGAATTATGGAAAACTTTGTGTTGGAAGGGACCCTAAAAGGTCATCAACTCCTACCCCCTGCCATGGACAGGGAACTTTCTCTGCTGAATATTTCAGCACAAATACCAGCAGTTAATGGGGATTTTGGCACCAATATAAATCAGACTATTTCTGTGTGATCTTTATCCTGGATTTTTTCTTATTTTGATTTTTTTGGGCTTGTTTGGTTTTTGTTTTGTTATTTGGTTTGGTTTTTTTGTTTGGGGCATTATATAATATGGCTTTAAGCAGGGGAGGAAAGCTCTCTGTATATTTCCTGCATATGGACATTTACAGAGTAAGATGATTTCTTGTCTTTCATGTTACCAATTTCACAGAATCCCAGAATGGTTTGGTTTGGAAGGAACCTTAAAGCTCATCCCATTCCACCCCCCTGCCATGGCAGGGACACCTCCCACTGTCCCAGGGTGCTCCAAGCCCTGTCCAGGTGGCCTTGGACACTTCCAGGGGTCCAGGGACAGCCACAGCTTCTCTGGATCCTCCTTTCATCTTGGGTAGTTCCCTCTGGATTCCAGGGACCTAAAAGCCAGGGGGGAGAGAAGGGGCTGTGAAATTTTTGCAGTTCCTTTGTATCCGCTTTGTGACTCCAGCATTTCCACAGCAGCCTTAAAAATCAGGATTATCTAAAGAAGTAAAAGTAAGAATCTGTTCTAAGGAAACAGGTACAAGGCAGAACTGATGAAGAGGGGTTTGAAAGGTGGGGCTTCATTTTGCAGTGCTGCATCCCCAAACAGAAACTCCTATTTGGGGCAAAGTTTCCCCAGCTCCCCAGAGACTCTCTTGAATATAAATGCATCTCTGGGTATTTCCTGTAATTCTTGATAATTATTTCAATCAAGGTATCAATTTTTAACTTCCTGACTAATGAAAAGCTGCTTCTTACTGCTCTCTCCTTTGATATGCAAAGCTGCCTTTGAGCTGCCAGCCCCGTGCTGGGCAGACCGTGCAGATCCACACCTGGCAAAGCCGGGGGTGACACCAACGCCCTTCGGAGCTGTCACTGGAATTCCTTCCTTAACTTTGCACCAGATAAGGCAGGGACTGTTTAACCCACCTTTGGGCTGTGTGTTGGCTGAGGGATGGGGTTTGTTGCTCCTTTTCATGGATGCAGTCTGCAGGTGGTGAGCAGTGACCCCGAGTGCATCTCGCTGCATTTTGGGAGTCTGCTCCTGTCACTGCCCCATTTTTCTGTGGGTTTATCAAACCTTTTGGGCTTTTACAGGAGCAAAAGGAGCTACACACTCCAAGGGCAGGTTTGGAGCAGCCTGGTCTAGTGGGAGGTGTCCCTGCCCACAACAGGGGGGGGAATGGAATGAGCTTTGAGGTCCCTTCCAACCCAAACCATAGGATTCTACAATCTCTGTAATTTGATCAATAATCTCACATTCACTGGCCTCATCACCTTCAGGATCTGCTGCCTTTGATCCACAAGCTCCCAAGAGCCTTCCCTTCTCCAGGCTGAACAATCCTGAGCTGCCATAAAGCAGCTGCCCCATCCCAGTGGTCACTAAATTTCTCTTTCTTCCTCTCCAACACCACCACGCTCCCCTTGGAGATCAGGGCTAGAGTTATCAAAACCAGGACACATCAGGGTGTCCTGCAGCAGCAAAGTGATGCCCTGAGCATTGGATGTGCACAGGGAAGGCTGAGAAATAGCAATTCCTTGTCTCTTTTTAGCTGCCACCTTGGGCACTCCTTAGCTTTGAGCTCCTCCCAAGAGCCTTCCCGGTGGTCCAAGATCTCAGCTCATGGTGCCCATCCCAGCCTTGGCATAGCAGAAGAATTCTTCAAATCTTATTTTCTCCAGATTTTTTACTTCATCTGTTTCTACATCAAAGCTTATTTGAAATTTCATCTCAGCTTTTCCAATTTTTTTAAGAGCCTTTTGCAGTTTCTTGCCCTCAGTGTGGCCCTTGATGCCCTCAGAAGATCTCCTGCAGAAATGGAGATGTGGGGCTGCTCAAGCTCCTGCAGGTGGTGGATGAGGATGTTGAAAAATCCAGGACTCAGTCTCTGATGGACTCTTTTCCATCCCCAGAAATGACCATTGAAACCTCTTGCTTTCTGACTTTTTCACCAGTTTTCAGGCAACAAAAGGAACTTTTTTTCCAGTCACGTGGCAACATAGTTT
>VZTB01011436.1:41628-87329 GCA_013397245.1 Thryothorus ludovicianus | reverse complement strand
TCAAAATGTTCTTGGCAGCTCAGAAAATGGTGGGGTGGATGGATGTTCCAGCTGGGATGCAGCATTTTGTAACAAATACATATCTAAAGAATGTTTATGTGTTTATATATTTATATATTTTACATATAAGTAGTTTAACTATATATAAGCACGAATGTATAAAATATTGAAAATATTAAATATATATAAATTATAGAAAGTATATAAAATGTAGAAACACTCAACCCTTTTCCTACCTCTTTGCCCTGCTCCAGGCTGCAGAGCCAAGAATTTGGAGCAGAACTGGTTTTTCCGTGTTTTCTCTGGGTGCCAGCACTTGCTGGGGCTCTCCAGGGCTATCAGGACCCTGCAAAGCTGAGATCCCAATTGGCTGGATGGGTTGGTTGTGGAGCAGAAATCCAATGAAAATGAAAAAATTTGGCAGGGAGGGGGAAGAGTTTTTTTTTTGCTTGTTGGGAAAACAGAGAAGAAAACACCCTTTTTTATTATTTAAACATTTTTGTCTGTGTGTGCTTTTGCCTTTGGCTCACCAGAAAAAAAAAAAAATTAAGACAAACAGAACATGTCTTGCTGGAATTTGTGTGTTGATCAAGAGCTGCCGTTTGTTCCAGAAAAAAAATTGGAGCTGAAAAACTCTTTTTGGAGCAGGAGGTTCAGGATAAACCTGTCAGGTTGAGCCCTCCCTCTCTGCCACTGTTCTGCACCATGTCCTTGGTCAGATCCTACAAAGGTCAGGAAAGAGGGAGTTATGGGGACTGGATCTGTGTCCATCCAGGATTTGGGTGTTCAGCAAAGGCTGTGTCCCACCTGCTTTTAATGCAGGATACAGGATTTAGGGTGTGGGATATCCATTGGATGTGGGATGGAGCAGGCAGGCTCATCCTGGGGCTCAGGTACAACCAGGAGAAGGGATGAACACCAGGGAAGGTCTGGACCACGTGGAGTATGTGGGAGTTGGATTAAATACCCAGAAAACTCAGCCTGGGGAGGGTTGGCAGTGGCAGCATTTCCCAGCCTGGGGGTGCTGCTCCCTGATTTGAATTTTTCCAGGTAGTGCCTTTCTCCAGGCAATGGAAAATGAGCATTAAAAAGTGCATAAATCATCCCAATGAATCCAGCTGTGAGTGAGCTGCCGTGGTGAGCAAGAGCACACGGCATAATTCAGAAATATCAGAGGATATTGGGCTTTATGTAATTATCTGTAGAAGGAGGGAGCTATAAAATCCTAAAGTCCTTTTATTTCTGGGGTTAAATCTCAGCAGGTGACTAAAATTCCTGCTTGGGGCAAATATCCACCTGCATCTCCATCTGGTTCAAGAGCTCAAGGCATCCCCTCTCCTGTGTGACACCTCTGAGTGAGTGGGGTCACCTGAGCCTGGCTTTGGATCTCTTTGGTGGCCATGGTGCCTCCTGCCCTCCTTGAAGGGATATCAGCGGGTGCTCGTGTGGCCCTGACCTGCCCTCTCACTGGGGCTTCTCCTCCTTGGTCGAGTCTCCTGGGCTCAAGTTGGTAACAAAGCTTCTTGGTTGGTGTCTTCAAGCTGGGCTTGGTGCTGGAGCTTCTTGGTGTTCCAAAGCTGGGGCTGTTGATGGAGTGTTTTGGTTGGTGTCTGAAAACTGGTGTTGGTGATGGAGTGTGTTGGACTGTATCTACAAGCTGGATTTGCTGATGAAATGTTTTGGTTGGTATCTCTTCAAGCTGGGGCTGGTGATGAAGTGTTTTGGTTGGTATCTTCAAATTGGTGCTGGTGATGGAGTGTTTTGGTTGGTATCTGCAACATGAGGCTGGTGATGGAGTGTTTTGGTTGGTATCTTCAAGCTGGGGCTGGTGATGGAGTGTTTTGGTTGGTATCTGCAACATGAGGCTGGTGATGGAGTGTTTTGGTTGGTAACTTCAAGCTGGGGTATGTGATGGAGTATTTTGGTTTGTATCTGCAAGCTGGGGTTGGTGGTAGGATTTCATGGTTAGCATCTCCTAGCTGGGCTTGGTGATGGAATATTTTGGTTGGCAGCTCCAAGCTGGGGTGGGCAGTAGAGCTCCTCAGGTGGCATCTCTGACTTGGGGGTGCATGGCCAGGGATGGACGGCACGGCCAGAAGGGCGTTTTTTGGCTGAAAGAGCCCTGAATGATTTTATTTCTCTCCTCCCCACAGCTGATAGTCGAAAAGACGACTGACTACCCTTCGGCTGAGTACTCCCTGGTGGAGGATGTAGCCCTCCACTTCACGTGTTTGATGGACAGACTGAACGAGCAGCGCCTCTTTCAGCCGGACCTGTGCGACGTGGACATCGTGCTGGTGCAGCACAAGAGCATCTTCCCGGCGCACAAGGGGGTCCTGGCAGCCTACAGCCAGTTCTTCCACTCCCTCTTCACCCAGAACAAGCAGCTGCAGCGCGTGGAGCTCTCTCTGGAGGCCCTCACCTCGCAGGGCCTCCAGCAGATCCTCAACTTCATCTACACCTCCAAGCTGCTCGTCAACTCCTGCAATGTGCAGGACGTGCTGAACGCGGCCGCCGTGCTGCAGATGAACAACATCGCGTCCTCCTGCCAGGACCTGCTGGACACGCGCTCGCTCAGCCTGGCCACCGACATGGCCCTGCCCGCCGAGGGCTGCGCCGGGCCCCCGCCCTACTACTGCGAGATCAAGCAGGAGGTGGACGCCCCCCACCCCAAAATCTACGCCCGGGAGGGCAACGACCCCTTCTCGGTGCGGGTGGAGGACGGCACGGGCAGCGGGGCGCTCCCCGCCGGCCCGGCCAAGCAGTACTACAAGGAGGAGGAGGACGGAGGGCCCGGGGCTGGCTGTAAGATNCGGGAGCAGATCATCGTGGAGGTGAACCTCAACAACCAGACCCTCAACGTCTCCAAGGGCACGGAGGGGAAGGCGGCCGCCAGCGAGGCGGCCGTGATGGGGCGGCCGGACGGGGATGGGCGCGACACGGAGGAGGACGGGGAGGAGGAGAATGAGGAAGGGGAGGAGGAGGAGGAAGAGGAGGAGGATGCGGAGGTGGGGGAGGAGGAGGAGGAGGAGCGCAGCGAGGAGGAAGACCTGGAGGAGACGACGGAAGAAGAGGACGATGACGATGAAGATGCCTCAGAGATGAAAAGGGAAAAGAGCGGGCAGCCCCGCAGGGGCAGCCGGGCATCCAAGGCCACGAAACCTGCCATGGCAACCAGGTCCCAGGAGATGGCCAAGGTGGAAGAGGAGGAGGAGGAGGAAGAAGAAGGCCAGAGGGGAAGGAAGAGAAAGAAGGAACAAGATGGCTTGGGCCAGAAGGTGAAGCTGGAGGAGAAGCAGCATTACCCCTGCAAGAAGTGCCCGCGGATCTTCAACAACCGCTGGTACCTGGAGAAGCACATGAACGTCACTCACAGCCGGATGCAGATCTGCGACAAGTGCGGGAAGCGCTTCCTGCTGGAGAGCGAGCTCCTGCTGCACCACCAGACCGACTGTGAGAAGAACATCCAGGTGAGCAGGGATCCATCCAGGGCGTGGATCCCACCGGGGTGAACGTCCCACCAAGGGGGGAATGCCTTACCCCAGGGCGGAGTGAACCACTAGGGATGGATGTCCCACCAAGGGGGAAATATCCCACCAAAGTGGATGGATGTCCCACCAAGGGGGGAACATCCCACCAAAGTGGATGGATGTCCCACCAAAGGGGAAATACCCCACCAAAGTGGATGGATGTCCCATCAAGGGGGGGACATCCCACCAAAGTAGATGGATGTCCCTTCAAGGTGGGGACATCCCACCAAAGGAGGAGCATCCCACCTCTGTGGGACATCACAGTGAGGGAAGGGCATCCCAAACATCATGGAGGTCACCCCATCCAGCTACACCATGGGATGGGCTCGTGCTCAGATAATATTGATATTACAGTTGGCACATGGGAGTTGTGAGGGATCCTTCCTTCACCCATGACTTGTATTCAGACTCAGGAGGGTCCCACAGTGGCCTGGAATCAGAGGATTTGTGGCAAGGGGGCTGTGACTTCCCCTTAACCGGCTGGGTGGAAACACAGAGTTAATTTTTGAGGAGTAATTTTCCTTTTGAGTTTATTCAGTTAATCTGGATAAAACACTGCGAGCCCCTGATGGAGACACACTCCAGCGTTCCCACCCAGGCTGAACCCATTTTAGCTTAATTTGAAGATTTGCTGACAGGAGTTAAAATGGTTTTAATCTGCCTTTTGTGCTTTTTTGTGTGTGTATTAGCAAATTTCTGAGTGTGTTTGACATCCATGCATGGCTCAGGCTTGGTGTGGCCTTCCCTGTGCTAATGAGGTCCTGTGTTGGCAAATTGACTTTGTTAAATCAGTACAGCTTTGGGGGGATAGGGAGGCCCCCAATCAGAGCAGCAAACACACATATTCCTGAAGATCCCTCCAAATCCCCATCTCCTAATCCCTGATGAGCTGTTTTACAGGATGCTGCTGCTAATAATTAGAAATACAACTGTGGAGAGCTTCTCCCATCACCCTTCCCACCAGCGACCAGATTTTGAATGATCTCACAGCTCTCCTTGATGAAGGTAACACAACCCAAGTGCTACTGGAGCCCTTCACTGGTGGCATCCCAAACTCAACAGGGAATGAGGCAGATCTTGGCAAGCAGGGCACATGGAAGCAGGACCAGACTTGGCTCAAAGGTGAAGCAGTCACTGACCCTTTGGAGCATCCTCCTGATGAATTCACAGCGCTGAGGTTGCTTTTTTGGCGATTATTTTCCCAGAATGGATGAGTACCTCCATGGAAGTGGCTATTTCAGAGCATAACATAAAACCTGGGCAGATAAAAAGGACTTTTACCAGAATGTTTATTCAGCTTCATCTGCTTTCCAGGTGGATAACATGGGGCTGCCACCTCACTGCTTGTTTTTTGTTTTGCCCTCTCCTTTTTTTCCCTTTTCCAGATCATTTTGGAATAGAATGAACCACAACTGCCTGTGTAGTGACCTCTTTCTGTGGAAAAAAAAGGATCATTGTCTCCCACTTAATTGAGCATTTTTAATTTTACAAATAGCTAAATCCACTCAATTTGCTCTGATAGTATTTAATAACTTTATCAACATCCCATGGAATTATGTCTGGATGGAAAAGTATTTTTTTTTTACCTATAACAGTTTTTATTTCTTGTGTTTCAACTAGATCCATGGGGGGACTATTCATCATTTCCCAGTTTAGTCTGCTGCTCTCTCCCTGTTTTGTCCCCAAATTTCATCCATAAAGCTTTAGGACTTAAGCACCATCCTGCTCCCTGGTTTCTTTTCCCATCTCCATAATGTGCATCCCACCTCTACCTGAAAAGTGATTCATCCTTTGCTTAATTGAGTTGTCCCTCAAACTCTTTTTTGGCCAGCTTCAGTGTGGTTTTCCTTTTAACTTGTATGAATTTATATCCTCATTTTTTCCCCCTCATTTGCACATTACTGCCATATTTCTGAATTATGATTTTCAGCAGTAAGTGAGGACACAGAGCTCAGCCCTCCAGAGTTTTTGGTCCCAGCTCTGGGGGTTTTACTACCTCTGCTATTTTCCCTCTACCTTTCATTTTGAAATTCCCCTGCCTCTTTCATTTTTAGCGGAGAAAATGGATATTGATGTGTCTTTAATATCAGGCTCTAGTCCTGAATTTGCCCTGAAATATCCCTTAAAACAGAGATAAAGCTGTTCTGATCCATGGAAATATGTACTTGGGAACAGTGGGACTCAGAGGACTACTCATGTTGACATTTGAACATGGCAAGATGAAGATGATGAGGCTTGGGAATGGCTCTGTGACCCTAATTTTTCCTTTGGGGCACCTAAATACAAATATAGATGGAAAAATAGAGTGATTGTACAGCACAATGGTGTGTTTTCCACGGGATCATTTTGCTGAAGCCCATCAAGGAGCGTCTGTTCCTCTGGGAAGGAGGAGAAGTGGAGCAATCCCTCCCCAGGTTCACCAGTACAATTCAGGCACGTTGTTGCAAGATGTCTTCAAGGCAGGAATTATTTTCTCAACACATCTGCAAGGAGAGAAGGGATGGTTGTATCCCTGTTGGCTGAGAGGAATGTGAGCCATGGAGAGGTGAAGGGGAAGGAGTTGACCCTTGGCTCCTCGAGTGGTTTCCTTTGTGGACTTCTCTCTCCTGTGTTTCCTTGGACACTGAACTGGTCTCACCTGCCTCCAATAAGTCTGACAGAGAAGCTGGAGCTTTTCCTGGGAACTTCCAGAGGAACCTTGAACCAGTTGGAGTTGAAGCAATTCTCTGCCTTAACCTTTTGGGGAAGACTTTGCACATCACATTGTTCTCCTTGTGCTGATGGACTGGTGGTTTGTTTTCATTTTGGTTCTTTTGGATATCATGGAATCATAGATCTGTTTGGAAAACCAATTTAGTGGTGAAGTATCCATGATATCTGCTGAAGACTGAAGTTGTACTGCCCTGGCTTGAGATTCTCATTTGTTTTTATATTTTTTTGCAAGTTTCTGATGCACAGAGGGTTGGGATTATTTTACGTAGCATCTTCACTTAGGAATAACATTCCCAGTTGGGAATAGGGCGTGAGCTGTTATTTATCCAAGTCCTGATTGATGGAGATTCCACGTCCTTCCCTGGAAGGTCACTTCCCCTTGCTCATCCCACGGATAGGAACACGAACTTTGGAGGCTTTGAGGTGACAAGATCTGTATCTGCCTTGCTGGTTGCTTTGATTTTTGATATCAGCTGCAGCTTTCACAGTGATGTTCCCTTTCCATGGACGAAGCTGCTTTCCCCTGCTTCCCTGACCATCTCCCGTGTCCTTGCAGTGTGTGACGTGTGGGAAGGGGTTCAAGAAGCTCTGGTCTCTCCACGAGCACAACAAGATCGTCCACGGCTACGCAGAGAAGAAGTTCTCCTGCGAGATCTGCGAGAAGAAGTTCTACACCATGGCCCACGTGCGCAAACACATGGTTGGTGAGTGTGGGAGGCACCACGGGCAGATCCTCTTGGGAGTGTTGGTCCACCAGTTTGGCAATGGAAGGTGTTTTCTGCTGCTGTCACGTTGGGTGTTCAGGGCTGGGCTTAGAGTGAGCTTTCTCACATCCTCCTCTTGAAATTTGGCCTGATATCCAATGCTGAGGGTATGCTGAAGCTCAGTGTTGGGTTTGGAGGTGCTGCTGGGGAATCCCATTTATTTTATTGATCAGACATGATCAGAGGAAGGTTTGAATTATAACCAGTGTAAAAGGACCAGACTGCACCAGTGCTGGGCTGTGAAAAGCAAATTGCACGTGACAATGGTGGTTGGGTTCTTGGGTCTCAGAGCCACCAAAGAGATCCAAAAGAAGTTGGGTTTGGAAGGGAAATGCTTGAAACGTTGCTGCTGCAAATCTTCCAGAGATGCTTTGGGTTTGCTGGGGTTGGGCCCTGTGAGCCACTTCTGGGGCGTGGGGAGATGGGTGGTGGAGGTGTGTGGAGGCTCCTGACCTGGCCCTGTCCCCTCCAGCACACACCAAGGACATGCCCTTCACCTGTGAGACCTGCGGGAAGTCCTTCAAGCGCAGCATGTCCCTCAAGGTCCACTCGCTCCAGCACTCCGGGGAGAAGCCTTTCAAGTGTGAGGTGAGGTCCTGGCTGTCTTCCCACCCCTCAGCCTCTCAGAAGAGGGCAAAAACACTGATCTGGGGAAAGGAAAGATATTCCACTCCTTAGGGCTTCCACTGTGCTTTGTGCCAGTGCAGCTCTGGGGATGATCCCACGCTTTTCCAAACTTTGCATCACCTGGAGGGTCACACCATATTTAGGATGAAACTTGTCCAGTGCCAGGATCTGAGTGCCTGGACTTTGCACCCACCCCAAACCCATCCAGCCTTCAAACCTGGCTGGATATGTCCCCAAAAGCCTGTTTGGGGGGGTTTCTTGGGTCAGAAAAAAAGGGATTTCTTCCCTGCTGTTGGTTTGAAGGGAATGTGGGGATATTTTGGGTGCTCATCAACAACTCCTTGCCCCCACAGAACTGCAACGAGCGCTTCCAGTACAAGTACCAGCTGCGCTCCCACATGAGCATCCACATCGGCCACAAGCAGTTCATGTGCCAGTGGTGTGGCAAGGACTTCAACATGAAGCAGTACTTTGATGAGCACATGAAGACACACACAGGTGAGGCTTCCCCCTTGCCTGGCCCCAGATCCCTGCAGTCAGGCTCTCCATGGAAAGAGTGATGGGATATGGGGGTAACATCTCTCTGTGGGTGGCAGTTTGGGGGTTTTAGGGAGCGCTGGTGTCCTGGTTTAGGGCAAATTTGGGAGGAAACCTCAGGATGAGGTCCCTCTAGAAGGCAAATCTGAATGGCCCCTCCTCCCAATTGGTTCGGGAAAGAAAAATTTCCTTGGAGGAAAGTGGAAAAAAAAGCCCAAATCAACTCTTTCAACGAGAATTTTGGAAGGGCTTGCAATGGTTCATGATCTCTGAGCTGGACACACAGGAGAAATACCAACAAGGTTTTTTCAAGAGGTCAAAACAGCAGAAAGGTTTGCTGGCAAACTTGAGAAAAATCAGGGAACTTAGGCAGAAGGTTTAGTGCAGCATTCAACCAACATAAAACACTTCTCATAGCATTAAGTTGACCCATTCAACTTAGAGAACTTTAAATGCGTTTGATGTTAAGGTACACAAAATATTCCAAAGAGAGGGAATTAGAAGAAGGAGAGAAAGACAGAAGAGATATAGAAAAGCACATATATGGCTACCAACTCCTGGGTTCAGATAGAATTTCCAAGACAAAGGTAGGGTCTAGATGAACGTGGTGGCCTGGAGTTCAGCTTTAAACATCCTTTGGTCCTCAGAGGCCTTTCTCCCACATGGGATTTCTGGTCATTTGGCTCCTCAGGACGTGGATTAGGGGACAGTGGAGCGTTGGTCCCATGTGCCACGAGTGACAGACACTGCCAGGCTCTAGGGCCGGGATTTGGGGCCCTTCACTTTCCCATGAGGGCAAGACACACAGACACACACACCTCAAAATGCCTTGAGACATCAAAACCAAACCTCTCCAGCTTCTGACTGGCCTAACCAGCATCTTCTCACCCCTCTGGTCCCTGGCTCAGGGGAGAAGCCCTACATCTGTGAGATCTGCGGGAAGAGCTTCACCAGCCGCCCCAACATGAAGCGGCACCGCCGGACCCACACCGGGGAGAAGCCGTACCCCTGCGACGTCTGCGGCCAGCGCTTCCGCTTCTCCAACATGCTCAAAGCCCACAAGGAGAAATGTTTCCGCGTCAGCAACCCCCTGGCTTCGGACACGCCCGTCCCCCAGCCCGCCACCAGCCCGGCCCCGCTGCCCCCCGGCCCCGGCGTCTCCCCCCTGCCCCTGCCGCTGCTCCATCCTCTCCCACAGAGCCTCCCTCCTCCTCCTCACCTACCGCCACCCCCTCCCCTGTTTCCCGCGGGGAGGATAAATTCAAACAATAATTAGTTGCCAACCCCACACCCTGGCCATGCGCCTGCACGGACTGCTCTGCCCTTTGGGAACGCCTTTCCCCTGGGGAGCCGAGGCTTTGCTTGCTCTCTACCCCCCTTTCCTCCTCATTTTGGGGTTGTTTTGGGTTTTTATTCCTTTTTCTCACCCGTCATTCTCCGCAGAGAGGGGGAGTAGGAGGAAGCCTCCCCCCTTGAGGAGCGTGGGTGTTGGGGGGTGAGCCGCTGTCCGTCCAAAAGGGTGCAGGTAAAAGATGTCACTCTCAATTTCATCTTCCCACACGCCGGCTTCATCTTCCTGCTGGGGTGCTGGTGGGGCTGGGAGGAGCAGGATATCCAGGCTTGAGCTTGCTGGCCAGTGCATCAATATTATAAGCCGAATTCTAGTTAGTGGTGCTTGAATCCCTGTACTGTAAAGCTGGTCTTTCAAGTCAGGCTCTTCTTCCACGGGGTTGGCAGGTGGGCACGCCAGAGGAGCCTACCTCTGCCAGCCCCAGTGGCCCGTGGTGAGCAAGCAGATGTCCTCATTGGAAAGCCATTAGCAGGCTCTCATTAGCAGCCCTCGACTTGTCTTCCTTCCCTACAACAGGTTTTCCTCCTCCACAGGCAAAAGCACAAACACCTGCCTTGTGTCTTGGGGCATCTGCAGCTCGCTGTCGGTTCAGTTTCGGGGTGCCCTAAGGGAGCTGGGTGCTGGTGTGCCCTTTCTGCTAATCCCAGCAGGAGCTGGGCTCCTGGGGATGCTCTGGAGCTGAGGAGCTGTTCCTGGGGGAGCTCAGACACCTTTGGGACTGGCAGGAGGGTAGCCTGGGACAGAGGAGCAGGACGCTTCTGTTTCTCAGCAGAATCGGCCCAGAATAGTGCCTTAACAATCCGAATAAACCCCCGAGGGACGGGTGAGCTCCAGGTCTGCCCTGCAAGGTTCAGAGCTAAAGCAAGATTGTGTTCAGCCTGGGGATGATGATGTCCCCATCTCCAGTTTGTTGCCTCTGTTGCTCTCCCAAGCTTCACTTCTTGTGGTGCTGGCATCTGTAGCCCTGTCCTGCTTTGGGGGGACCAAAGTGAGGGCTGTGGTTGTTTTGGTGATGCCCTGTGGTGTTGCTTAGTGCTTGTTGAAGATGTTGAAGTCGAGCTGGTCTTTGGTTTCACTTACAAATAATATGGCTGGCTTCATGCTGAGGAGGAGGAGAAGAGGAAGGCTTTGCTGTCACCTTTTTGTTGGGCACTGAGGTCCCAGCAGGGTCTGTCACTGCTGTGCTCTGCCCCAGGGTGCCATGCATTGTCCTGACCATGGCTGTGCTGTCCCTGCCTGGGGAAGTGTCCCCTTTGGAGTCAGAGAGCAGCCAGCAGGAGCAGAGAAGGGCTGGCAAGAGGTGGGGGATGTTCCAGCTGATCCTGTGCTTCTAAAGCCATTGCTGAGGTCCCCTGTGTGTCATGTCATGAGGAGGTGGTGGAAGCACTGCTGGTAGGTGAGAAGGAAAGAGGTCACTGAGTGGGCTGCAAGAGCCTTTTCTCATATGCAGCTTGTGCTGGGTGACAGCAGAGTGCTGGGGACAAGGAGCCACATCTGGGTCTCTGAATAGTCTAGGTGCTTCGTCTCCTGGAACAAATCAGCAAAGCCCTTGGGCAGCATTGAGGCTGTCCCTCAGAGATGGGAGGATTCAGCCACGTGCTCAGGGGCTTTGCTGAGTGGGGATGTGCAGGAGGTTGATGGGGACAGGACCAGGGAGCACTTGCTGTTCTGACTGGTGTCACCTCCTGCTGAGTGGTGCCCCACTGGTGCCTGGCACCTTGGGAAAGCCGACTGATGTTAGAATTTTGGAGCCACAAAGTCCTTTTCATCTTTGTGTTGGCTGGGATCCTGTGGATCTCCAAGCATAGCTCTCAGTACCAGTGAGTTCACCTCCATCTCCATCTGCTCCGAGCACGAGCAGGTTGCTGTGGCAGTGCTGCCTCACCATGTTGACCTTCTCAGGTGGGTTCCAAAGGCTCCTCTGCTGTTCCCCTCCATGACCCTGGGGCTCTCTGGAGTGGTGCAAAGCCTTCTCAAACACACCTGTGAGGGATGAGGGCTCCTGGGGCCATTGGCTGTCTGAAGGGACCGTGACCCATACTGGAAGATGCTTTAAAGAAACATTCAGTGAAACCTGTGGAGGTGTTGGAGCGGTCCATGCTGTCTCCACCTCTGCTGCCTCCCAGATCTCATTCCCTTGGGCTTCCTTGTGCTTCTTTTCCCTCATGCTCAGCCTTGAGACAGGATGGGAGCGCTGTGCCCTGAGGAGGGCTCACCTTGCTTTTATGGAGTTCTGTGATGGAGCCCATCAGCTGATAAACTTCCCCTCACGAAAACACCCACGCCAACATTGTGCTCCCTTATTCCACTCACCTGGAGGTGGCTTTCCCTGTTCCTGTCCCGGTTCATCCTCTCCCACTGAGGACCTGCCCGCCCTTGGACATCTCTGTGAGATGAGAGCACTTCCTTGAGGCTGCAAGCCCTGTGGAAAGCCCAGTGACTGACCCCAGCCACGTGCGATCCCCTTCGAGAGCCTGCTCCGAGAGCCACTTGGAGACGTCGAGATGTGACCATGCACACAGCACTTTGGAGAACCAGATCCCTGCTGCTCCCTCCCCTCTCCAAGGCCTGGGTAGTTCCCAGGGGTCCTGCGAGGCCTCCTTTTGTCTGCACCCTGACTCAGCCCCGGTGTGTCTTCATGTCTGGTTTTTGTTTGTGTACTAAGAGCTCAGACGAGTTGCTCCCGCAGTGCCTCGTCCATCCCGGATCCGTCCCGGCCGGGCCTGTCACACCCCCTGGGGTTAGACAGGGCAGGAGGCAGGGTCCGTTGTTTTCAAGCTTTTTTATGTTTTATTTTAAATTTTTTTCGTTGTTTTATTTTTTTTTTTAAACTCTTGCACCTTAATCTCTCACATCCCTTCTTTGACAGACCGCGAGGGTGGAGAGGGGCTTGATTTCCATTACGCAGTTCCTGAAAACGCCGTAGCTCAACTTCCAGCTGACAGCTCTCCCCACGCACCTAAACCGAACTTTTTTTTTTTTTCCCCCCACTCCACTCTTCATTTGGACTTTGGGGAGGGAGGGGGTCATGTGGGGGAGGGTAATTTTTGGTTTCTATATCCCAGGAGCCTGGTAGCACAGACCAGTTCGCCTCACGTATCCCTGAGGCACAGCTGGCCCTTCGGACCACAGCCATAACCCTGGCGCGGTGGGAAGGTGACGGATGGATGGATGGGTGGGTGGAACGGGTGGGAATGGCTGTGACAGTGCAATAGAGACGAGCATCCGCTGCTAGACAACTCCTCTGAGGTGGCTCTTGGTTTGCCCGAAGTCNTGGCTCTTGGTTTGCCCGAAGTCAGGAGGGAAGGAAGGACGGACGGACAGACACGGACGGCGAGAGCTTCCCCACACGCAGCCCTGCCTAGAGACACGGAACCACGACGGGAGTTGGGTTGAACTCACAAAGGAAGAAAATAATAATTTTAAAGAAAAGGAGAAAAAAAAAATAGGAATAAGAACAACCTCTGTAGCATGGAACTTGAAGGAAATGAATGAAACCCCAAGCACTTGCCTCAAAACTAGTTTCTCATGCCTGGTGTTTGGCTCTGTATTATTTTAAGGCATTCAGTATCGGTTTGCCCAAACATGNTTATTATTATTATTATTATTATTACTTTTTTTTTTTATGACCATGTGTAATCAATATATGTTTATCTTTAACTCCAAGTACAGCAGTTACTCTCTTTGGGATGGTGTGAGGAGGGGGAGGCTGAGATGGTTGGATTAGTCCATCCCCAATTAGTGGGGCCAACTGAGGCAAGTCATTGTCTACCGCAGGAACGGGCGAGTCTTGCTTCGTCGCTGGTCCCGTTGGCCAATGTCCAGGAGGCCCCAAGAGGTTCATCAGAGCCACTTCCCAGGGCACAACTCCCAGTCAGACATCCCCATCCCGAGCCATCTTCTGCCTGGGGGTGCTGGGGCTGCTCTCTGTGCTGCCCATGTCACGGTAGGGAGGCTGGTTTGGGCGGTCCCTCGAGGCCAGGTCCTCGGGCGTGCCTTGAAATCTGCTTTTGGTCTCTTTCACCAAGNGAATGAAACCCCAAGCACTTGCCTCAAAACTAGTTTCTCATGCCTGGTGTTTGGCTCTGTATTATTTTAAGGCATTCAGTATCGGTTTGCCCAAACATGCCAAGTTAAGAGTGTATCGGTGGCTCTACAAGTGTGAACAAACTAAACGAAGCACTTTATTCTGTATAGATTAAGGGAAGGCGGGGAGGGGAGGGGAAGCTTGGATGCTTTTCAGAAGCGTCTTAAGTAATGTTCTAGGAAATGTATTATTATTATTATTATTATTATTACTTTTTTTTTTTTATGACCATGTGTAATCAATATATGTTTNTCAGACATCCCCATCCCGAGCCATCTTCTGCCTGGGGGTGCTGGGGCTGCTCTCTGTGCTGCCCATGTCACGGTAGGGAGGCTGGTTTGGGCGGTCCCTCGAGGCCAGGTCCTCGGCCGTGCTTTGAAATCTGCTTTTGGCCTCTTTCACCAAGGCACGTTGGGGCTCGCTGAGCTCTGAAATTGGTGAGAGGTCAGAACTGGGCCTTTCCACTGCGTTCTCCCAGTCTGGAAGTGTTATGACTGTTACCAAAGAGGTTGCAAGTGGAAGGACTGAATCAATAAACGATTTGTCTTTTATAAAAGAAAACCGAAAGCTCCACCGCTTTCTTTGTTACCTTAATTTTGCTTTATCTCTTTCTTCCCACCCCTCTATTTTTTTTTTTTTTTCTTTAAAAGGGTTTTTTTCAGGCAACTGTGTGAGCAGTCAGAGATGGGGAAGATGAGCTTCCTATGGAATGCTGACTGCTGCCACTGCTTTGCATGTACAGGCTCTGCGTTGGGTTTGGTGGGAGGTGTGTGTGTGTGTGAGACAGCTTGACTGTTGTGGGGCCAACAAAAAAAACAGAAAAGGAGCTTTTCAGGGAAGGGTGATGAGTGGATAGAAGAAGGAATTCAGTGCTTACAGCCCTGGGGTAAGGACTGAGCACCTGCTCCTACTGGCTCCATCGGGCTGGTGTGAATTCTGAGTTGGGGCTCTCTGATCACCTCTGTTGGCAGTGGAGAAACCAAGGAGCACACCCAAAAGGACCCAGTGCCTTCATTAATTTAAAATGGAGCAGGGGAAACCTCTCCAGCAATATCAGAATGGATATTAGGAAGATAATGGAAGAAGAGACGGTTTTGCCTCAGCCTTTGGAGGTAGTCTTTGCCACTGTCACCATCTGTAGGGGGACCTGTGCCACAGAAGCTGCTGCATCTGAGCCAGGAAAACACCAGGCAGCAGGGAAGAGCGATGTCTCTCTGAGCATTCCTGGTGACATTTCTTATCTGTGATGGCCTTTAAACTGACACAGCCTCTTGGAGATGTGGAGGAACATCCCAGGCCACACTTGCACTTGGTGATTCCCAACTTTCCCTCCTTCCTCGGACCAACACGTGCTGAGATTTGCCTCTTGTTGCTCAAGCAATGGGATATTTCAAGTTCTTTTGGGTTTTTTCATACAACAGCTATTTTTCCTTTTATAGTTTCCTGTCCTGTGCCAGTGGAGGTTTCTCCACAGCTTTGTTGTGGTGTGAACCACACATGAACACCAAACTCCAGTTTATTTGAAATGTCTTGAGCCTTTATCAGGGACCACATCACAACAACTCATGGAAGGCCAGGGACATTCTCTTGCTGGCTTCAAAAAGCCTAGAATTCCTCCAGGAGAGCCAAGAAATTTGGCAGGAGGCCAGTGAGGATTAAACCTCTATTGGGATCATCAACAACTTTCCAGCCTGCATTCAGCAAGAAGAGCTGAAGCAAAGGTCACAGAATCACAGAATCATTAAGGCTGGAAAATACCTTCAAGATCATTGAGTCAACCTCTGACCAACCTCCACCTTGTCAACCAGACCAGAGCACCGAATGCAACTTCTACCCATTCCTTGAACACTTCCAGGGATGGTGCTGCTGGAGGCAGGAGGGGGTATCCTGACACTGTAATAAATGGTTTCTAAAAATGGTTATTCCATGCAGGGATTTTTTTTTTTTTTTAATTTTTCTTAATTTGTCTTTTTTTCTTTTCTGCCAGAAGCTATTTGGAAGATTCATCTTTAATTAGCTTGGGAATTGCCTGCATGAATTTCTGCAGAGATAGGCAGAAGGTGTTTATTTCTTTTCCATACATTTTTCACACATTTGATTGTTTCAAAGATCTTTGTTCCTTTTTTTTTTTCTTTAAGCTACTTTGTGACAGCCAGTCACCTTGAATTTCTTTTTCTCCTGAAATATTTCATTACTGTTCTGATGTGATTGTCCTCTAAGGAGCTTATCCTGTAACTTCCTAAATCCTTCAAATGAAACCAGGACAAGACTCTGGTTCCTTTACTTCCCTGAATTCTTTTTCCTTACAAATATGTTTTAGTTTCTCCACGACTCCATTTTGATCTAGATGAATCAGCCAGGTATGATTTGTGATACCAGAATTTTCATACCACTTTGAGGCAATTATTTTTCAAGGTTTGTATTTGTTTTTTTGGTTTTTTTTTAATTATTATTGATTATCACCCCTGTTAATGGTACTATGACATCACAGAATCATAGAATTGTTAAGGTTGGAAAAGACTTTTAATTTAATCAAGTCCAACCACCACCATGTTCACCATTAAACCATATCCCTATGTGGTTTTTTGATCCACATGTTTTTTTGAACACTTCCAGGGATGGTGACTCCATCACTGGAACTCTGCTGCCTCTTCCAGCAGAGTTTATAAAGATTGTAAAGCTGCCTCTTTACAATCCTTCCTGTGAAAAAATTCCTCTTAATATCAATTCTAAACCTCCCCTGGCACAACATGAGGCTGTTTCACCCTGGCAGTGTAGGCATCCAGCTTCCTTCTAGTCCTGAGTAAACTCCTAGTTGTGGTATCCATGGGAAAGAGCTGTAAGGATACAGATCCTAAAATTTCAGCTCTCAAATGGGGGAAAGTAGCAAGAAAAGATGGGATTCTCCATGGGGTTGTTTTGCTGCGTGTGTCCATCACAATTTGTGCTCAGTCCTTGCCTGTGGTTGCTGTGAAGGCTCAGTTTCAGCTCTATCAATGTGCAAACACAGGGAATTTCTTTTGGAATAGTCACATTTATTTTTAAATAAGCCACTGGTCAGATGGTGTGGGCATCAGCAGATTTTTGCTCTAACAGAACTTTTTTTCCTGCTGCCAGTAAAGTCATGCTTCTATCAAAACTTCATTATTGACAGTTTTTAAATAAATATACATTTTTCCTCAGCCAGAAGCTCTCTTTGAGCCAAACACATCTGAGATCTCCTTAGCAAAGTAAAATACTCTTTAAAAAAAAAAAAATCTGAACATTAAAAATAAGAGAAACATCAAAAATATAAAACCTTTCCCTAAAAAACAGCATTTGTCATAGGTGAGGACATTGTGATCTGTGATTGAAGATGAGGAGACCAAACATCTGGAGATGACCACATGTGGCATCCCCTGTCCATCTCTCCCCTTTTCCCACCTTACAACTTCCATATCTCAGCTCCTGTCTTCTCATCACTCTAAAATCAAGGTGGAGGCAAAGAACTGAGATTATTTGCTTTTCGTTACAACTTCCAGAGTGCTTCTGCTGCTCACATGATCTTTTCTTTTAACTGTCTCATCCCAACAACCCTCTTCATTCAGGAGCTCATCAAATTCTATCAGGTCTCTCCTGTACCACTTGGCTTTAACCCTTCCTTCTCCTCTCCAAGGAACACTGCTCACAGACACCTTAGGCTGGGAAATATTTTGTAAATGCCTTTCCCTGGGGAATGTCATCTTAGTCCCCACCTTCTGTATCTGCTGGTTCTTGGAGAGGTCCAACAGCAGTTGAAAAGATGGGGAAAAACATGGAGAAATAAGGGAAAAAAAATGTATGATCTATTTGTCCTATCTCCTGAGACTGGAATACCTAATTTTTCTGTGCTGCTCAGTCTTCCCCAGCTCCTTGCAGGCTCCAGATCCCCTCTCTAATTACCTTGTGAACACCTTCAAGTTCCCAGAGGTTTTCCAGATACTCTCCCCTCTTTTCCCACTTCTTCAAAAAAAGTACCAATCACAGATGCAACGTCCTGGGCAGTGTGCAGATGCCACATCTCTGACAAGCATCTCCCCACGTCCCCCACCCCTCCCTGCCCCAGCACCCGTGGAAAGAAGCCCAGTCATGCCTGACTACATCTTCGTGAGGCGCAGGACGTTGAGGCGCACGGGGAGGAACGTGGCACCGGAGGCGTACTGGATCTCCCTGAGGACCCCTTCCCACTTCTTCTGCTCCTCATCGTACCTGGAGAGAGGCACACAGACACTTAAGGGTGAGGAAAGGTCTCCTGTCCCTCCCTCCAGCTGCTCTCCATAGTCATGGGAGCCCTGGTGCGTGGTGTGACATCCCACAGGAGTTATTCGGCCGCAAGGATCCGCGTGCTCTGGTTTGGGGGGACGTGGATATCAGCACGTGATCTTGCAGGGGAGGGGATATTTTTCTTCTGGGAATGGGGTTGATGGCACCAAGGTGGAACATCCATGGTGAAGGACAGCAGGATCCTGCTGAGGGTGCCAGAGCACCGATGAGAGGGACAGGAGCAGCCAACGCTGCATTAGCAGCTGTCGCTCAGTGCTTTCTGCCCACTCCTCTTGCATGTAAGACTATCTGCTTCCCAGTCAGGCCTATCTGCTTCCCAGCCCAGACTCCCTGCTTCCCAGCCAAGCCAATCTGCATCCCAGGCAAGTCTGTCTGCATCCCAGTCCAGCCTCTCTGCTTCCCGGTCCGAGCACCGGCTGTTCCCAGGGAGAGGCAGCATCGCACAGATGCTTCTCAGCACCAAAGGGGAGGTTGGAACCAGCTCCAGGCAAAATGTCAATGCACAACAAAGCCAAAGGAGCAAGTTTTCCCTGGTCTGTTGCTGTGTGAGGCTGGGAGAGATCAATGAAGCACCAATGTGCCCTCCAGCGCAGCACAGGGCAAAATTCCCAGACACCCTGTGCTGAGCCTGCAGCCTTGTGCTGGGGTCACAACCTCCATCTCACACTGACAGCATAAAAAGAGGACAGAAATTATCTATTTCATGACTAACATCCCTCCCGTGCTCCCTCGGACAGCCCTGGGGATGGTTGTCACCTCCACACGTCGTTGAGCTCCGTTGGCACCAGCTCCCCCGACTCCGTCTCCACCGTGGCGAACCCCCCGAGCAGGTAGAGCACCCCGGACAGGCTGACCAGGCTGGCAGAGCTCCGCTCCTGAGGGAACTCAGTGAAGCTGTCCCACCTGCCACATCGAGAGAGGGGACAAGCTGGAGCATCCTGGCCACCCTCACACACTGAGGATGGCCTCAAATCAGGATCCAGCAACTGAGATCACCAGTGACAGATCCAGCTGGGTGGGTCTAGGTGGGATGGGACCATTCCCAAACTGTTCCCATCATCATTGTTCAGCTTTGTCCTGCTTTGAGTACTAGGACCAGTATGTCCCAGTGCTGGGACTGCAGCTGCAAGAGCCACCCAATCTCAGAGGGTTTATTGTGTTGGGTGAAGCTGCCAGGGAATCCGAGGGTGGCACAGTGAGTGAAACCACTTTGAGGATGAGCCTGAGACAACCCACAGCCCAACCACAGTGACTTTGGTGATGCCCAGCCCTCTGAGGAACCCCAGAACCCTAGAATGGCTTGGGTTGGAAGGGATCTTGGAGATTACCCAGTTCCAGCTCCCCTGCCATGGGGATACAAACTGGAGGAACTGACATCAGGAGTCACAATCAAACTCCAGAATGGCTGGAAGTTGCTGAACGTGCACCTGCACCTAACTCCTTGTGTAATCCCAACTCAGGACCTACTTGTTGGTGGCAATGTCGTAGACCTCCACCGAGTTGGTCAAACCAGAGTCGGTGACACCAGCTGCCACGTAGATTTTGTCCTTGTGCACGGTGGCTCCGAACAAGGAGCGGGCGGTTTTCATGGGAGCCACTTCCTTCCACTCAAACTTGGCTGGGTTGTAGACACACATCTTCTTCAGGCACTTCCTGGAGGAAAATGAGAGGGAAAAGGGGCCTAGGTCACCTGCCAAGGGGTGGTTGTGCACTGCAGGGGTTTGGGGGTGTCTGCTGGGAAGAAGGTGGGGTCTCTAGGGAGGATTTTACTCCTTCACATTGGAATGAGTGGAAGAACATATCCCCTTTGTTGGGTGTGCACCCAAGGATGTCAGTCCCTTGTGTGTGTAACACATCCCCTGCTGCTGTGCCCACTTTGGACAGGAGTTCTGAGAGCTCAGCTTGGGGCTCACACACCTGGATACAGGTCCAGGAAACTTCCTAGGACCTCTCACAGCCACCAAGGCATGGCTTTATTGCTCCTGATCCACCGTGAGCTTACAAAATGACCTCGGTGACATTCCTGTCACCAGGTGGGCAGCGTGAGGTGGGAATGATATGCAGGTTCACACCTTCCAGATCAAAACCATTCCTGAGCAGGATCAATCCTTGCTGGATTGTGGAAAGTTTGCCCTGCAAACAGCCACGTTAGTGCCATGCAGGGCAGCCACTGTGATGCTCCTGAGAGAGGCTTTTCCTGCTGAGCTCATCTCCTCCAAGAGGGCAGGATGGGGTCAGGGTGAACGAGGTTTTTCCCTCCTGTTGCAAACACATGTCTGGATTTGACTATGGTGACCACTCTGCTCCACAAATCCAAGACAGGAGACCCTAAAAGAGCTTCTTGCTCTTCAGTGCCTCTCCCAGTCAGTGTGACAATTTTGTGAGCAAAGGGGATCACAGAATGGTTTGATTTGGAAGGATCTTTAAAGACTATCTCATTCCCACCCCTGTGGGCAGGGCCACCTTCCACTAGACCAGTTTTCCTTAAACCTCCCTGCAGCCTGCCTCCAGGGATGGGACAATACATTCACCCTCCTGTAGGGACACTGCCACCTTCCTGATGTCCCTGTTGGCCTCCTAAGATTTAGGAAAGGGCTGCGGGCACCAAGGTGAGCAGAGGGGGAAGGATCCACATCTCCCATCCCATCCAGCCCTCCTTAAACCAGGCTGAGGGGGAGCCAACTCTGCCCTCCCACTGGTTTGGGGGATTGCCCCCTTGATTTTCTCTTGCTTTTTGACTTACTTGTCACTTCCTTTGCCCCCGATGACGTAGACAAGGTCCTTGTGTGACACCACTGCGTGGCCATAGACTGCGTAGGGCAGGGGATCAGCCTCACCCCACTTGAAGGACCTGGGTCAGGAAAAAATGGGAAGCAAAGGGATTTGTAGCTTGCTGGAAGATGTTCTGAGGACATGGCATGTCCCAGTCCTAGAGGTGGGCACAGGGCTGGGCTCAATCTCAGAAACACAAGGTCTGCAATGAGACAGGCTCAGACAGTGATCCTAAAAAAGGGTGGGAGCAAAATAAGCAGAATATTTATTGCTACTATCCATTATTTCTGCTATCCATTATTTTCTCAAGGCTTTCAGGTAGGTAGGGGGCAATAATAACCCCTTGAACCTCCTTTTCTCCAAGCTGAGCCCCTCCTCTTTTTTCAACTGCTCCTGGTGCTCCAGACCCTTCCCCAGCTCTGTTCCCTTCTCAGGGCTCACTCCAGCCCCTCAATGTCCTTCCTGTCAAGAGGGGCCCAAAATAGGACACAGGATTTGAGGTGAGGCCTCACAGTGTCCAGCACAAAGGAAGAAACATTTCCCTGGTCCTGCTGATCCTGATCCAGGATGCCACCGGCCTTCTTGGCCACCTGGGCACACGGCTGGACACTGTCAATCAGAATATCATCAACCAAATAAAACCAGAGATAAAGTGGTGCTGATCACATCTCTACCAGCTCCAAACTGATACTCAAAACACCCCCAAGCTCTTACTGGGGGCAGAAAAATTCTTTCCCAGAGTCTGCAGGGGCAGATAAATGCCCTGCTCTGTGGGAATGGAACTGGTTTCAAATCTCTGCCTATAAAACAGACTTGGAAGTACACACGTCTAAATATAGCCCAAGCAAAGGCTTGTTGATGCCTGCTGCTCTGTCTCTTTGGGGCAGAGAGCAGCAGGCTTTGGAAGTTTCTGTCTCCTGAGAGGAGAACAGGATGGTGTCTTTTAATAAAGCTCATGAGCTAGCATGGGTCAGAGCCCATTGTCCAAAAATAATTGGATATTAAGCCTGATATCAATCAGGATGAGCCATTCTGTCACACATGTGAAAATGTTAAAAACAAGCTTTTCTGTTCAAACCTCTTTTGGTGAGACCACAGTCACTGCTCTTTAATCAATGGGCAGGAGCAGAAGATCTAGCAGAAGAAAAAAAACTCCTCTGCACAAGTCTCACATGAGCAACTACTAACATCAGTGCCAGATAACAGAATATCCCCAAAAAGGCTTCCCTCTCCAGGAGGCTCAACAGAGGGAGCAGCTGGAGCGAGACAGCTCAGAGCCCCAGGGCATGAGACAGCCCCAGCATCCACACACAGAGTTCAAGCCCTTCTCCCAAACCTCTTGACCCCTGGAGAGCTGGAGCCACCTTCCCCTCCGAGCCCCCTGCCACCCCACAGAGCACTCACAGCCGGTCGTAGCACAGGACTGAATCCAAGGTCTTCTCTCCCTCCTTCAACTCCTTCCCTCCGACCACAAAAATTGAGTTTTCCGCCTCCCCCAGGCCGAAGAGGCAGCGAGGAGAGGGCAGGGGGGGCATCCCCAGCCAGTCTGCGTCCAGATGGTCGTACTGGAAGGGAACATATGGCCATTAGAGTGTGCCCATGTGTTCAGCAAAAGTCAGGCTCCAGAGGTGGAGAACAAAGCCTGTTCCCATGTGCAGCTTGGTCACCCCAGCAGCTCTCTCTGCAACGCTCCTGCGGCTGTGCCTTTGTCACCTGGAGCAGGATGGGAGACCTGAGAGCAAACCCAAGTCACTTATTGTGAGATAAACCTTTTATGATAAGGCATAAGAGCAGAGATGGGCCTGCACCAACACATTCTGCCCTAGTAATCAAAACCTGGACTTTACAGAATCACATTAAAGCTGGAAAATACTTCTGAGAACATCCAACCTTTGACCAGACACCTCCTTTTCAGTTCCATGGCTCTGAGTGCCACATCAGGTCATTTCTTGAACACCTCCAGGGATGGTGACTCCATCACTCCCCTGGGCAGCCCATCTCAGTGGCTGTCCACCTTTTCAATAAAAAAAATTCTCCGTGATGTCCAACCTGAGCCTCCCTTGGTGCTGCTTGAGGCCTTGTCCTCCCACCCTGTCACTGGCTGCCTGTGAGAAGAGGCCACCCCCCAGATGGCCACAGCCTCCTCTCAGGGAGCTGCAGAGTGGAAAGCTCTTTCCTGAGTCTCCTCTTCTCACTTGGAACTTGGAAGGTCATCTTTGGGTGAAAGGCTCCCTTGCTGGACTTATCATGGATCATTCTTGGGGCTGGAGGAATGGAAGCATTTCAATCCTAGAAATTTTTCTGAACCTTTTCATGCATAGAACACCTCACAGGATTTTATCCTGGCATTTTCCATCCCTGCCAGGTAACAGGGTGCTGCCAGCAATGTTGGCTACACAGATAAAGTGTGCCAGACCAATCTGGCAGATGAGCAAGCTGCTGGATAAGATCTCCAAATCCTTGGACATTTGTAGATCAAGGCATTGCTTCATCTCCCAACAGGAAAAAAAAAAAAAAGAAAAANTCACCCTCAGCTGGGTGCCTGTGGTTTCTGTCTCTTTGTAAGCTGTGGTCCACACATGTGTTATTTATAGTGCAACCCTGAGCAGTTCAGTCATCAGGATAGTTCCTGCTTCTTGATGGATTCAGCATTGTTTTTGAGTCATAAATCTTGAGACAAAGAAAGGATACCCTTTTCCATCCGAAATGTCAATGGAATCATTTTGCTCCTGCCAAAACCTGCAAGGCCCCTGGGATTTATCAGCGTTTTTATACTTTGGTGCCTGTCCTTAAATCTGAATAATCCCTCACCTAATGCCCCCTGGCTTCAGCAAGGGGAATGTGAAATTTGGGAGGATGGAAAGAGTCACAAGGTGTAGGGAGCTGTGGCACAGTGGTTTGTCATAGATCTGCACATTTAAATATGTTGTTTGTGCTGTAAAAAAGGGGCTCAAAACCTCTCTTGCTCATACAGNTTCAGCAAGGGGAATGTGAAATTTGGGAGGATGGAAAGAGTCACAAGGTGTAGGGAGCTATGGCACAGTGGTTTGTCATAGAGCTGCACATTTAAATATGTTGAGCTGAAAAAAAAGGGCTCAAAACTTCTCTTGCTCATACAACAACTGTGAGTTACATAAGGACACCGATGTAATAAATTAAATATTTGCAAACTGGTGGCACCCTCCAATCCCAGGATTTGTCTGAGTGTCCCAAGCACAAGTGAGACATGGTGAGGTGTGAAGAGACCCTTCTTGTGGGGAAGAACTAAGACTGGCCCCACGATGCTCAAGGCATTTGCCACGGAGTCAGTGGCAAACTGGGAGCTGAATAAAGAAATCTTGCTGTTTTCAGCTTAGAACCACTGAGTACCTTTGGGGGAAGGACCACCAAAGGTGGTCTATCCAACCCCCCTGTTCAAAGGAGCAAGGATTTGGAGTGGAGGTATTTCCCAGGGCTCTGTGCAGTCAAATATTAAATGTTTCCAAGGTTGTTGCCCCACCTCTGGAAGTGTTCATGGCCAAGCTGGATGGAGCTCTGAGCAAACTGGTCTAATGGAAGGTGTCCCTGCTCATGGCAGGAGTTTGGAACTAGGAGATCTTCAAGGGCCCTCTCAGCCCAGGCCATTCCGTGATTCTGTGAAGGTTCTGTGACCTCTCTGGACCCAGCTCCACCTCTGATGAGAAGATTGATCTTTAGGCACAGGTCTGGGCTGAATGCCCCAGCCTGCTCTCCACAGGTGGCTGATGGGGCTGACCACACCTCTGTCACCATGGGTTGTCCAGGGTGAAAGGCTGTGTCTCCAACAGGACACCCCCAGCTCTTCCTCAGCTTTCCCACTCCCTCCTGCCTTATAGGGCTGGGGTTTTTTCCTCCTGGCTTCTCATTCCCTGGACTTCACCTGGCCTGCACAACCCCCTGCCCCTTTCCAGGTGAGGACAAGCACGATGGGCAGCTCTACTGATGAGGGCAGTGAGTCAAGGGAGGGATCAGGGCTCCATGTCTCAGCTTGGCAGCCACCCTCATTTTATCCGTTCTGCCTGGAGATGTTATTGTTATCCCCAGAAGATGTGAGCCTGGGACACGTTATTGTTTCTTCCCAGTAGATTTGAGCCATGGAGAGGAACAAATAAAGGATTTCTGGGTATGGGAGGAAGAACAGAGGATTTACTGGATTCCTCGGGGTCAGCAGGAAGGGTAGGCGCCTTGTGTTAGCTGTCTGCAGGGAAAGAAATCTGGGCTGCAGCCCAGGCTGGGGCTCAGATTGCCTGCACAGCTCAATCCAGTCACAGTTGGGTCACTGCTGAGTTAGAACAGTCACTTTCCCTGAGGAGTATCCCCAAAGACACCTCATGGTGGCTTCCCCCTCACAGGATGGAAACGGCTGAGGCAGAGACTGAGCTGGACCAAACCCAGGGGCAGGAACAGCACAGGAGTGGGGCAGGGTTGGGAGGCAGGGTCATGCCCTGCGTCCTTGGGGTGTTTGCTCTGTGGCTGCAGCTGCTGCTACTCCTTTTTTGGCACCTGGCAGTGTCACCCTTGGGTTTTCCTGGGGTTCATAACCAGGGAAGGCAGGGGTTGCAAAGTAGAATCTGGATCTGATGCCACAGACCTCCCAGTTTGTGAATCTTATGGCAGCCAGGGCAAAATTCACTGTTCTAAACAATCGTCTCTTCAGGATTTGGATCAGGAAGGCTCATTCCTATTTCCTACTCCTTCAAACCTTCTTCCTCAACTACCACAACCACCCCTTAGTGGCATCTGCCTTAAAAATAAGTCCCGAAGGATCTCCAGTAAAGCAACACAGATCATTCTCCTTTGTTTACAACTTTCACATGACAACAAATATTATGGGCTTTGCATGGAAGCTAAAGCTTGGTGATGCTCCCAAGTGGCCAAAGAAACAAAAGAAAGATAAAGGAAATACCTGCAGGAAGTAGGAGCTCATGGGATCCTCTTTGTTGTCCTCGTTGTAGTACAGTCCTCCAACAATGAAGATCTGATTCTCTTTGGTCACCAGACTGACGTGGTTCTTTGGGATTTGAGTAGACAGGGAGGCAAAATAGCACTCGTTGGCATTGGGGTCATAGGCCACTGCTCCACTCTCGCTCACCATGAAAATAAGGTCCTGGAGGAACATCCCAAAGCGCATCGTGTCATTCAAGACCCCAGGGAGAGCATCCTCCTCTGCCTCTTCCCCTTCATCCACTGCTCCATTGACAACGTTCTCCTTCCCTTGATTCTCACTGTTCTTCTTCACTTTCTTCTTCTTCACCACAGTGAATTTGCCTTTCTGGGCATCCTTCACCATCTGCAGCTTCTTGAGCAGCTCCGGGCTGGCCTTGACGGCGGCGTGTTTCTCCACGTGGTCCCTGATGTAGTCGTTGGGCATGAGGCGGAAGCGGATGCTTTCGAAGATGACAGGCAAGGCCTTCTGCCGGCTCTCACGGTCCTTGGTCCCCACCCACTTCATCACCACCTCGAAGACGCTCTCCTCCTTCTCCACGTTGAGGGAGTCGCTGGAGATGATGGCAATCAGCTCGTCGGGGGACAGCTGGTAGAACTCCTCATCCCGGGAGACCAGCGCGAAGCGGTCACAGATGAAATCCCGGGCGGCCACGGCCAGCCGGGCGCAATCCAGCATCAGTCCCAGGCGGAAGATGGCCAGGCAGTTGCTGAGGCAGAGCCTCTTCTGCAGGAAGGACACGCACACGGTGAAGATGGAGGGGATCTGGAACATGTTGGCCACGGAGAAGATGTCCTGCACGTTCTGCTCGGTGATCTCCAGCTCGGAGGTGTAGATGTAGTGGAGGATCTTGCCCATCACATCTGGATCCACATCTTCCAGGCTGACCTCCCTCTTCTTGCTCTCTTCCATGTCTGAGAGGAACATGGCCCGGAAGTAGGGGCTGCAGGCTGCCAGCACCAGCCGATGGCAGGGAAACTCCTTCCCTTTGACTTTTAAGACACAGTCCAGAAACTTATTGTGGTCCAACATGTCTTTGAGTCCGTCCTGGAGAAGGGTTTGCTGGTAGAGACGCAATTCTTCCACTTGATCAAGAGGCAAACCCATGGTGACGAGTAACCACTCGTTCTTCACCCCAATCCTTTTTTTATGGATAAATATTGGTGGCTGTATCTACACCTGAGTAAAGAAACTTGCCCAAAGCAGAGCTCACGGCCTTGTGGGCTTCCAGACCGCCGGCACACCGGGAATGTGGAACGCTCCCAGCTGTCTGTGCACTTCAGTTCCCAGCTCGGGGCTTTATATATAGACACAGCACTGCAGAGCTTAAGGAATCCATACTGCAGCGTGTGTAAGCTGATCACCCTTTAATATGACACACTGGACAGCGAGGAAGGGAGGGGGCCGGGGGAACAGCTGCAATTCCAGCCTCAGTAATTCAGGAAGGGTCTGTCAGCTCGTGAGTCACCGCGGGGGGAGCGGGAGCCTTCTCTGCTGTGACACCACGGGTGCTGTGAGATTCAGCCTCCGGGTGAATCTAACAGCCCAATCTGCCTTTTGGGTCATGGGTGGCAAGGCTGGGACACCCTCCTGACGATGCTAAATGTGCTGCCCTGAAAGTGCCAGACCTTTAGCTGTGCTGAAATTAGAGTGTGAAATTAAAGCTGGAAAGATGCGCTGAGGGAGGGTCTTGTGTGGGCTTTGTGGCATCCCCAGCTCCAGCCAGCTCCCACCCAGGGCTGCTTTGTTGCACACATTTGTCCTTTATTCACATCTAGAGTCGCTTTTCAAGGGTCTGGAAGGGGGTGGGAAATGGAGATAAGACTGTTTATTTAAAGCCCCGTATGGGATACAAGATCTGTGCTGGAAGTTCTTTTAAAATTCTCACTAAAGCAGGAGATTTGAGGACTGTGGGAGAGGGATGGCTTTTTTCCCTGCAGTAGGTGGTGGAGTCACCATCCCTGAAGGTGTTAAGGAAAGACTGGACGTGGCACTCAGGGCCATGACCTGGTTCAATCATAAGTTAGAATCAATCCCAGAGCTTTTTTCCGGCCTCACTGATACTGTGACCCTGTCCTACATGCAAATGGGCCCCAGTGGCACAGTCTCTGGGCACCTTGGCACCAATAAATCCATCCTTTCCACATCCTGGTGACAGAGAGAGTGTCTGAGGCAGAAGAGAAGTAGACAAAATGCAATGGTGGGCTTCAACTCACAGATTAGGACATTTAAACACAACAACCTTCTAGTAAATTGAGGGTTTCCTGCTCAGGCCTTCTGGTCCATCACCCCTGTGAGGAAGTCCAGAGCCACAGCAGGACAACCTGCCTGGCCTGGAGCTGATGCTCCAGAGTGGTTGAGCTCTCCAGCAGATCTTGTGTCCTGCTTGCCTACCCATGGATGTCTAGGAAGGCCCCTGGGCCCTCAAATGGCCAGTCCAGGTCCAGCTCTTCTCACTGAGCTCACAAAGAAGCAAATTAGTTTTGACAGACATGGGCGAGCAGAGTAGCTATAATTATTTATACCCATAGTAAAACTTGTGCATGAATCTGTTTTATCTCTTACTGTGGACCCTCTGGGCTGTCTGAAACTCAGTGATGGCACAGATTTAATTAACGATTTAATTAAGTCTATGAAAAAGTATTAACCATTACTCTTGGTGTATTTAAAGCCACAGAACCCCTTATCCTGGCATGGATGTTTTTATAAATACATCCATGATGGAGATCTCTAGAAGTGGGAAGAGGGAGGGACCTTACCAGTATGAAGCCTTTCTGTACTGGTGTGGTTCCAGCAGCATCTGGGAAGCACCAATATAGCAGGGAACTAATCACAAGCTGTTTTCAGAGCTCACATCATAAGCCCTTCTGTGCTGCTCATCTGTGACGGGATCAAGCTCCGAGTGCTGATCTTTGAACTGGGTCGAACTTCGGGAATCTTTGCTCCCTGACATCTGGGGCTGGACACCCCCACCCTCCCCTCTCTGCTCCCTCTGCATTAGCTCTGTGCCATCCCAAGTTTAATCCTGTGTTGTTGTGCCACCAGCTGGGATTTCTCCTGTCCCTCTGCCTTTAATCTCCCTTGAGCCCTGCGTTGTTTGCATTGTGCTGCCCTCTGAGTTTTGCTTCCTCAGCCCTCACCTCATGAGGTGCCACGGTTAAAATGCAGCTACAGCCCATTCATTAGAGGGGCTCTGGCACCTCCCAGGTTGGTGGCTCAGCCGGGAAAAGGGCACTGTGCTGGTCCCAAGCCTGCCCTGGGGACCCCGTGGGCTTCAGCAGCTTTGCCCAGCAGCTGGAGCAGCTCCAAGGCTGAGGAAGCAGCCCTGGTTTTCCAAGAGCTTGGGTGCACTCTCCCTCAGGTCTGACAGGGCCACAGCCAGGGATTTCCAATGACCAGTGGACTCCCACAGTCATTAAATGTGTCCCCAAGAGATCAATGGTCCCCCAGGACATGGGAGTGGGTCAATGTCCTGGTTTTGCCTGGGAGAGTTAATTTTCCTCCTACAGTGCTGTGTTTTTTCTGATTTAGGATGAGGATAATGTTGATAACTCACCCATGTTTTGTCTCTTGCTGAGTCAAGGATTTTCCACAGCTCACACTCTGCCAGTGAGGAGCAGCACCAAAATCTGGGAAGCAGTGTGGCCAGGAGAGCTGGCCCAAACTGGCCAGAAGGATATTCCATACCACAGAACATCATTTCCAGGATATAAACTGTGGAAATTACCCAGAAGGGAGCAAATTTGCTGTCTGGGGACAGGCTGGGCATCAGTCAGTGGGTGGTGAGCAATTGTGTCGTGCATCATTTGTTCCTCTTGGGTTCTGTTGCTCTTTCTCCTCTCCTTGTCAATATTATTGTCATCATTACCTTTTATTTCAAATGTCAAACTGCTCTTATCTCAACAGATTTACCTATTTACCTTTTCTCCCTGCTTCTCCTCCTGATGGGGTGAGGGGGAGTGAGTGAATGAGAAACTGTGTGGGATTGAACACGGATACTCCTAAAGGAATGCAGTGTTCCAAGATCACTCCCTCCCATACAAAATGTTAGAACAAAAAGGATGATGAAGGAATTTTAGCCATGTCAGGCTGAACAAGAAAGTGTCCAGTGTAAGGCTATTAACTGAGATTTGTAATTATAATAAATGATAATTGCTTTTCTTGGTTTCTTGTCCTAGTTTTGAAGGGGCAGGCAACAACCAGATGCACTTCTCCAGGGAGATGACAGTGGATAAATCCCATCCTGCAGAGGCTGTCAGAGGCTGAGGGGGTCCAAACCCCCTGGGCTTGTCAGAGCAGCAAAAGCTGAAGGGATAACTCCTGGCAAAGGAGGGAAAAGCCCAAATTGTCCCAGGAACTGTCTCTAACAGATCACTCGCTGGGTTGGTGTCTAAGATTAGCTCCTTCTGGCAGCTTCAGCAGATGCAGCTGCTGGGTAAATATAGACCCTTAGTGAATGGGCTATTTTCTCTCCTGGAGTATCCAAGTCAGGAGGACAGTGCAGAGTCACTGGGCTTTGCCATGTGAGTCACCCACTTGGACACTGTGAGGTGACTCTGTCCTCTCAGGCAGCCACAGAGCTGAGCTGAGCCACCAGAGTGACCTCAGGATGGTGCCACCAGGGCAAGGACACCCCTACGGAGGAGAAGAGATGAATTTAACCCTGCAGGAAGCACACAGAGGTGGCAGAGCTGATGGAAAAAGTAAATCTGAAATAACGGAGATGCCAAGAAGCACTTATGAAAAGTGCAGCAGTGATAGATGTGTCAAAAAGGGATGTGATGAGAGGTCAACAAGGCACAGTACCTGCCCCTTACTCCTGGCATTGCTGGTCAGGCTCCCAAAAGTAAAAACCTGAACCCACATGGGTGACAGGCTCAAGATTTGTATGAAAGCAGAGTCAAAATAAAGGTGAATATGTGTTGGAATCTAAAAATACAGAGAGCTCTCAGAATACTGGGCCTGTAGGCCAAAGCTAAAAATTAAATAACAAGGTTTGATTTGAGGCCTTAGAAAAAGCTTCCAAATGTGGATGTTAGAAGCAAAATGTAGATTTATAGTTTAAACAGAAACATGTTAAGCTAGGTAAAGTTTAGAATTTAGGATATAGAAGTAGTTATAAAGGTAATAAGTTTTAAAGCTAGAATTATGAGTTTGTGTGTCATGAGGTGACTGGTTAAGAATTTTCACACTGCGGCAAAACACAAAACAAAATAATTGATTATTGGGTTAAAAATGTGAATATTCTTGGTGGCAGTATTCTATTGGTCAATAAACCCTTAAAAAGTCTTGTGACCTTCTGAACCACAAAGCCAGGATGTGAGCAGAACTCACCCTGCTGTCTGTGTAGAAGATAAGAAGAAAATAAACTTCACCATCTAAACCTGCTCCAAAATCCTGTATCTAATTTACAAAATTCATTAAATCCCAGATAAATATGAATCCAGCTGCAGCCCAACCTTCAGTCTGGCGATGACACCAAAGCAGGTTTCTGCTGAAGTCAAAAATGTCCTGTGTCACTTTTTTGGGGCCCAGGTGAGGACCTGCCAACAGATCCTTGTCCCCTCAGCTCCGGTGTTCGAGCATTGGGGGTGTCACCAGCCCAGCAGCACCACAGGGAAGAGCAGCAGCTGCCAGAGTTATCCAACATTTATTGGCTACATAAATGACATTTATCAGGGACTTCACAAAGTACTTTGGCAGAGCTGAAAGCTGGCTAGGAACCCATCCTGCTCCATCCACAGGGATGCACCAGTTGCAAAGGGGTGTGGATCCTGCGCTCGCCAAACAGCGGCAGGACTCGGACATAAGGCCACTGAGAGTTACTCAGAAGTGCAACAGAGCCAGAGCTGTTTTTCTGTTACAAACCCACCTTTTCCCCCAAGGCACCGTGTTTCACACGCTCCCAAAGCCCAATTCTCCAAGGAGTGTCCCATGGGCTTTCCCTCCACCACCCTGCCCCAAGTCCCTGCCCTTCGTCTGGGGCTTTTCTCCTTTGGTTGCACCCACCCGTGTGCTCACTCAGCCCTCCAGCTGTGGGCTGAGCACACCAAAGGCAGCTCAGGAAAGGGGTGGGTGGCTGGAGGGGAGCAAGGGCTGGCTACAGCACGTTCTGTCCCTCAGCCATGGGCAGGAATGTGAGCCTAGACCTTTGTCCGTGGCACGTAAAAAAAACTGAGGTGGGGTCTGGCTTGAGTCCCAGGACACGTGTCACAGAGGGGTGGTCATGGTGGCCACATGAATCTTGGATCCAGCAGTGCAGGGCCCTAAAACCTCCATCCATGGGGTCTGGAGAGTCTCCTCTGGGAGACAAGGGCTGTGGGGAGCCCAGTGCTGGTGGACCAAGCGCTGTGGGAAGCAGGGGGTGAAATCTCTGGGCCTGCACAACATCAGAGGGTCAGAAAGACAATGGGGCTGGCTCTGGCATGAAAGAAACATCCTGGGAGCTGCCTCAGCACCCTGCCACACCTGGGGAGACTGTGAAACATCCACTGTGCCTGATGGAAAACCTTGCCTGCAGCAAAGGGGTGACCTGTGCCTTCCAGGTGACGTCTACGTGGATGAGCTACAGCAGTCGATTGTCAGGAGGCCCTGGAGAGCCCTGGCCAGTGGCTGGCCTGGCAGCAGTGGCTGGAAGGGAGACAAAGCTTCTGGACAAGCCTGTGGTGCCTGCCCTAGTCCATCTTTGCCTTGTCCACCTTCTCCTCCTCCTGGAGGGCCAGGATGCGCTCGCGCTCCTTGATGAGCTGCACTCCGCAGTAGGTGATGAACCAGATGGACAAGGTGCTCACAGGGAAACCTAGAGCAGGGAGGGACACACGGTCATCCTAGAAAGGCCAAGTCCTCACCTGCACAGCCACCTCTCAGGTGGGTTTGGGAGGCCCCACAAGATCACGGTGGCCAGTGACATTTTTCATGACAGATCCAGCCCTGGAGCTTCGCCGAGGGAAGAGGGAAATCCTCAGGGTGGGATTTTAGATGAAGCTGTGCCTGAGCTCACCAAGGCACCATGGGCTGCAGCTAATGTGGGGACATGCTGGGGGGGCTTTGAGCCTCTCTTACCCCCAAAAATCCCTCTGAAATCTTGGTTGACTGTCTGCCCATTGAACCTGCCTGGGTCCATCGTTGCCCAGCACTGTGACCTTCTGGAAACTTTGGGCCCTGCTGATGCTGAGGATCAACCCCAGCCTTGTCCTGTACTCAGTGGGGACACAGTGTCTGCCCAGGAAAATGCATATTTTTGTCACCTACGTCAGTGGCAGAGCCTGGAGCTCTCCCATCTCTTTGGAAAGTGTTTGCAATCACAAATCCGGTATCCACAGCAGAGGGGTGGATCCAGGGTCTGCTCCTGCTAAAACAGGAGCTGTGCAATGAATAATGCAACCAGCAAAAGGCAGCGAGCTCAGCAGGCAGGCACTCCTGGCACACGGGGTGTAACATGACCCATCCCCTACGCCAGCCCCGTCACAGAGAGGGCTGCTGGCTCCTGGGGGCTATTTATACCCTGGGCAGCTCAAGAGGGCTTCAAAACAGAGCCACAACCCCCTGATTAGAAATGTACAGACTGCAGGATGAGGATTTGTGCTGTCACCTTCAGGATGGTGCAGGAATGTCTGCAGGAGCAGAGGAAATGAGGCAGGACGAGGGGAGCATTTCACAGGCAGGGGTTCAGCCCTGCTTGGTGAGGTGAACGTGACCTTTGCAGTGCTCCAGGGAGACTAAACCAGTGCCAGGCTGTGCCAGGAGCTGCACAAACACACCTGAAAGGCAGCTGGGCACCCCAGAGCACTCAGTGAGGAGCTGGGGATTTAAGAAACCACTGCCTGCACTTTTTGCGTAAGAATTAAGGACATTTGGAGCAGCCACATCACAAGCCAGTGGCACTTTGGAGCTTAAAAGGTTGAAAATCCCAGTCCCCAGCTCCCCTAGCAATGTCCCCCCCGTTAAGACAGGGGTCTCTCAATGGGCAGGGCTGGCAGCACCTTACCCATCACGAGGAGTCTCTTGGTCACCAGCAGGGCAAACTCCAGGCTGTTGAGGGCCAGGATGTTGTAGAGGACGATGGCCCAGAAGTTGACTGCCCCAAAAGCTGCCCTGATCCGCCGAGACATGGCCTCTGACAGCTTGGCCTGGGGAGGAGAGAGGAGCAGAGGGAAAAGGGTCTGTGAGGAAAGGGGGAGACTGCAGCAACTCCAGCAAACTTCAGCTGGGATCCCAGGGAGGAGGCAAAAATCAGAGCAGCTTTTAGTGCCTCTGGAATGAAGAAATGAAAGGAAACAAGGTAAAACTGCTCTGCTGCTTTAGGGACTCTGGGCTGGGTCTCATGGGTAGGGGCAAGATATTAGACATAGTTTCATGATAATTGTAGAATCACAGAAATGTGGAAGGGTTTGGGTTGGAAGGGATCTTTAAGATCACCCATTCCACCCCCTGCCATGGGCAGGGACACCTTCCATTACCCCAGGTTATTCCAAGCCCCATCCAGCCCGGCCTCAGACACTTCCAGGGATCCAGGGCAGCCACAGCTTCTCTTGGCTCCTGTGCCAGGGCCTGCCCATCCTCACAGGGAAGAATTCCTTTCCAGGATCCCATCTAACCCTGCCTTCTGTCAGTTTAAATCCATAACTCTTTGTCCTGTCTCTCCACATCCTTGTCACAAGTCCCTCTCCAGCTCTCTCAGTGCCTCTTTAAAAAGAAATGGTTGAGTTCTGCTTTCTCCACCTCTTGCCTTGGGTAAGCCACTCCTGAAGGCAGGAGAATCTGTTACATCCCAGGATTATTATTAGCCCTACATGCAAATCAGTCCTGGGTCCTGGTAAAAATAGATTCTTAGGAATTAAAANNNNTAAAAAAAGATGTTAGGAAAAAAAAAAAAAAAAAAAAAAAAGAAAAAAAGAAAAAAACGCTCAAAACTAATGACAGCAGCAGAGTGGAATTGTCATTGGTACTTAATCTCCAGGATCAGCTGCTGGGAGTGGAGCAGGGAAGGAGTTTATAGCCTTCAAAGAGCATGGTGAATCCCCAGGCCACTTAGTGCTGGGAATTGTGCTGCAGGGAAGGAGATTTCAGTGCCTGTGAGAGCCTTAATCTGATTAAGAGTTCAACAAGGAGAGCAAACGGGAGGATTGCTCTCCACGGTTTTTATTCAAAATAGATCCTTATTTAACTAATTTAGGACCTCCAGACTTCAAATTAGGAAAAAGAAATAAGAATATAACTGTTTCCAGGGTGAAAGTTTTAAAGATTTCTTTTTTTTCCAGCATGTCCCTGAGACACCTTGGTCCCAACCAGAGACAGGGCACTAAGCTTTGGAGTGTTTTAAAAATAATTTGCTCTAGCATCCAAAGACTTGCTTTTAAAAGAAACCAGATCAAAACCACTGAGAATGCCAAGATGCTTTGCAGAACAAGAAGAACAAATTATTCCTGTAAGGAAACATATAAACATTTCCCCATAGGATCATAGAATCTTGATATTCCCCATAGAATATTCCCCATATGCATAAACCTATTCCCAAGGACAGACATCATATTTTGTGTCCATCTGTGGCACTTTGATGCCTCATTGGAGATGCATTCCAGCTTCTCTTGGACCTCTGTTTTCCCTCTGGAATTTCCACCCCAATCTAAATTTCCTATGAAGCATCACAGGGGCAGGAGTCTCTTCGCTCAATTTTTAAACAAATTGTTTAAAACAAAGGGACAGAGAGCACCAGGACCGTGCTTCCCTTGCACAGCTCAGTTGCTGATCCCAAGGATTGTCCAGGGATGTCACCATCCCTGGAAATGTTAAAAAAACCGTGTGGATATGGCACTTAAGGGTGTGGTTTAATGGTGAACGTGGTGTGGATATGACACTGAAGGATGTGGTTTACTGGTGAACGTGGTGGTGGTGCTGGGTAGACAGCTGGACTTGATGGTCTTTTCCAGCCTTAATGATTCCATGGTTTTCAAGGCCACAGGAGAGAGCTTCAGGTCTCCAAGCAGACCATGGAGCCCCCTGGAATTCTCAGGGATTCTGCTTTCCAGCCTCAGCCAAAAACCTGACTCCTACAAACCAGCGTGATCTGCCTGCAGCCCCAACCATCCCCCAGCACCAGAGCTCATCCCCAGCCCCCCCGACCTCTCCCCATCCCCTTTTCAGCCCAGCTCCTCACCTCCAGCTTGGCAAAGGGCCCCAGCTGGAAGAACTTCTGCACCCAGAGCTCGAAGTTGAGGCCGAAGCAGTTGACGAGGGACCAGATGTAGACGAGCTCGCAGGGCCCCAGCCACAGCGTGGTGATGGCAAAGGTGGTGATGCTGGCCACCAGCTCCTGCAGGATGTTGTCGTGGTTCCCTCCAATGTGGTCATACACGTACCTGAAAGCCAGGGAAGGTGGTTGGTGCTCCCTTTAGTCCAGCAGTCCCCTCTGGAATTTCTTTTCCCTCAAGCTCCTCACGGATAGGTGGGTCCAGAACGTCCCAGTAAAACAGGAAGGATGTTCTGGCAATAAACTGATTTTTGCTGTGTCCCAGTTTCTTGTGGTGTGTTTTCCTACAAAGCTATAAGTACTCAAGGACAGAATATCCACCTTTCCCCCTCTGGCAGGTCAAATTTGGGGTCTTTAGAACTGGAGGCTCTCTCAGACTTGCTGGTGGCTCAGGATTTTGTGACAAATCAGCCACCAGCCCTCTCAGTAGAGGTTTGCTGGTGTGAACTCATGGATGAAGGGATGTGAAATGCTGAGGAAGATGCAGGTGGAGCTACAGTACTCAGTTCTTCTTTCCTCTTGGAGAAATAAAAACCTGGCTCTTCCTCCTCTGAGGGAATGCTAAACCCACCAGATTTACTTAAAGGGATTTTGGGAGAGCACTCTTTTATTCCCAGCTTTGGAGTAGGGGGATGTTGCTCTTTGTGCAATTAATTCAATGGGTTTGGGGCTAAACAGAGCAAATGGTGGGATTTATCCAGAAGAGAGGACATCCCAGTTTTGGGATGAGCAGCATGTGATGTTTCATTGCTGGGGGATGGAAGGGAAGACCCTGAACCAGACCAGAGGTGGTGGACTGGTCACTTACTTGCACAGCCAGTCATTAATCCCTCTGTCAAAATGCCTAAAATAAGATAAGAACGTGTTAAAACACACAATTACAATAAAAACCTGCTGAAACAGAGAAAACACCCAATCCCCTGGCAAGGCACATCTTGGACCCTGCTCACAGAAATCCCCCAGCCTCCTTCCTTGGACAGATGCCACTAGAGACGTGGTTTAACTTTTCTCCTTATCTATTTCTCCCCTCCTAAGAATATTTCCCTGGGTTCTGGCCAGGTCTGGCTGGTTTCAGGTCATCTCCAACTCACAGAGCAGCTGCCCAGGACAGCCCAGGTGTCGGTGTCCTCCCCTGCACGCAGCTCCTGTCCAGCCCAAACCCTCCCCGTTCATGCTCGGGGGGTACTCACGTTTCAGCAAAGATGTAGAGCATGGTGATGCATTTTGGGGGCTGGGGTGGGTCCAGGTGGTCCAGCCTGGCGATGGTGTTGATGACCCCAAACATGACAGCAGCTTTCACCCAGTCATACACCAAATTGGAGTAGGCCAGGCCAGCTGGAGCAAAAACGGGAGTCAAACGGGGGAAAAGGAACATGGAATGCATCAGGGTTTCTGTAGAGTGAATCTTTTAAAATTAGGATTTTTAAGAGGCTTGAACCAAAGGACAGTTTCTTCTCAAGGCATTAGGGAACAAACTGCTTATTAGTCTTAGCAGTTCAAGAAATTCTGTTTATACAGTTATTTACTCCATCATTGTGCCTTCCCTCTGAGGCTTGTGAAGCTGTGATGAACTCATCACCATTCTCAGGTCTGGCCTCTGAGGTTTTACTGGCACCTCCACCAGAATTCCCCCCACCCCAGCTTCCTCTGGCCATGGATGTAGCATCCACACTGCAGCAGAGCCAGGTCAACACCTCTAGCTGAAAGAGGCGTCTGACACTGGGAAACAAACCCTGCAGGGACACTGCTGAAGGTTTCAAATGCCTCTGCAAAGAGCTGCTAAAATGCCCCTGCCTTGGTGGGATCCAGCTCCCAGAATAAGGGATGCTCCCACCATGGGCAGTACAGTCAGAAGAGCTCAGCTCCCTCTGGAGTGACACAGGATCCCTCTAGCCAGGGCTCTTGGGACACCCCAAACCCATGTTGGTGCCACTCCAGCTGAATCAGGATTTTATCCTGGCCTCTCTGGAGGGCTACTCCAGCCCTGCTTGGCCTCTGCTGTGGGGTGGTGTCAGAAATGCTGCCATCAGGATGGATTTGATCACCTGGAATACTCCACACCCATCTGCCAGGTGAAGGCCAGTGCTGCTTCCATCACTTATCCTGGGAATTTGCCTTCTGGAGGTCTCTAGACCAGCCATGCTTGGAGAACACCCAGCTTTAGGTAGAGATCACATTGCCCTGGTCATTGTCTATTTAAGTGTTGAACGTGACTATTTTGGGATAATCTGAAACCTCTCCCAGTGTTTGGCCACTCTATGGACAACTTTTCTTGCATGCCATCAGGCTTTGTGTTGCTCCATGCAGTTTGCTACATCCTGCTGATGTTTTTAGAGGTGCTGAGCTCTCTGCCAGTCCAAAGGTAACAAAAACATCTTGGTGCCCACCTTCCTAAACCCCAGACTAAACAATTTACACAGTGAAAAGGCCAGACCAGCACCATGTGCTTTTCCAGGGCTGCCCAACCCCAGCTCTGCACGTGGCCAGCGGGGGAGGATGAGGGGTTTTTACTCAAACCTGTCCAACACAGGCATCCCCAAAGCCTCTCAAGGGGGGTGGATGGAGATCTGGACCACTCACCAGATCTGCCTTGGAGCTGAGCACAGGGGTGAACGTGCCCAAGCACGGCCACTCACCCAGGGACCAGTCCGAGAGGCGGTTCACGAACTTCAGGTCGGAAGGGAGGGTGAGGATGTAGAAGAAGTGGAAGAAGATGTCCACGGCCACGATGGCCCCCACGTGGAGCAGGGCATTGACTCGGATGTTCTTCATCTCGTCGTCCTTGCGCCGCAGCTCTCGGGTGCTCACCTGCAGGGAGGGACAAAGCAGGGCAGGGCTGAGCCCAGGGGCAGGGCTGAGCCCAGGGGCAGGGCTGAGCCCAGGGCCAGGGCTGAGCCCAGGGGCAGGGCTGAGCCCAGGGGCAGGGCTGGCGCTGTTCCTTCACCCAGAAGGATGGTCAAGGTCCAAATAGGGACTGATCCATTGTTATCCTTTAGAAATCACACCATGGACTATGTGGCCTGAATTTGCACTGATTAAGGCAGACCCAAGTGCTGGCCCAGGTGAGCACACCCACGAGGAACAGGACATGTCCCACCCACAGCAGTGCTGAGGGTGGCAGGGATGTCCCTGCTGCATCATCCTGCTGTTCCCAGGGATTTCCCAGCAGAGCAGGCATGTGATCTGACAAAGGTCTGGCTGTACTCAGGGACTCCAGGTGGGGTGGAATCCACTCTGCCCAGGGAGCTTCCAGGGTTTCATGTTCTTTCTGCAGCGATACGCTCAGAAAATCAGCTTTGCTTAAGGACAACCCCTTCCAAAAGACACTAAGAGGGAGAAAATGCTCGCACCCATCCCATCTCCAGGATGGATTCCAGGGTTGGAATCCCAACCTGACAGCTCTGCCAGGGCCTGGTGTATTTTTGTCCAGGGTCATCTGGGAGGAGGAGGAGGAGAGCTGATGATGTCTGAGGCTTCTGCTGCAGACTCCTGCTCTAAACCAGAGGGAGACTTGCTGGAGGGGCCGTCCTGAATCAGTGGGACCTGATTGATGGGGATTTCATCTCTGCTGTGTCTTGCACGAACAGGGGCTGGGGTTTGCCTCTGGGAGCTGTCACATCCGTGGTGGCTGTCACATAAACATCACCAGAGTGAGCTCTCAGGATTACACGGGGCAGAGCGATGTCCTTGCTTCCCATATTGCCGTAAAATTGCTGCTGTATTCAAAATCCTCTTATGTTTATTACTTCCCCTTTATTCCCTGTGAGAGGTGGGAGCTCTCACTGCATAATCCACAGGCTGCTGCACCAGCCCTGTTGTCAAATCCAGATGATTCCTGAGAATTAAAGCCTTTGCCAGATGTGTTTTTGGTGCCTGTTAAGTACCAGGTGATTTGAGGATACAAAGGGGTCGCTGGAGCCTGAGCTGAGGGAGGACAGGGTCTGGCATGGAGATGTGTGGGAGGACACAGAACTTCCTTGGAATCACAGAATGGTTTAGGCTGGAAAAATCCATTAAGATCATTGAGTCCAAGCATTAACCCAACACTGATGCCAAGTCCTTCACAAAACTCTGTCCCCAAGTGCCACATCTACTCATCCTGGAAATACCTCCAGGGATGGTGACTCTACCACTGCCCTCATAGCCTGTTCCAAGGCTTAACAACCATTTTTTTGAAGAAATTATTCCTAATATCCTGTCTTAATCTCCCCTGGTCACGTCCTCACATCTGTATGTGATGCCAGCACTTGGCCACTGTCCCCTTGTGATCAGGGCTGTGTCCCCCACACTCCCAACCCTAGAGAAGGGGATTTGTTCCCTCGATCTCAGTGAGAAAGATGTTTCTTCACCCAAATTTGGCTGGCCAAGATGTGGTACAGATGAGGTCCCATCTCACACAGGGATTCAAGAGCTCCACCAGGATGTAAGACCAGTAGGATCCAAAGGAACAGATCTGATCTCTGACTGGGCCATACATCCCATCCTGGGGAAGGGTTCTGTCTGCCTCCTGCCCTAATTGCTCCTGGGCAATTAAGAATTCACCTCTGCAGCCAGATGCAGCTCCAGCAATGCAGGGGGGATGTAGCCAGGAGATGGCAGTGGTGGCCAGGCCAAGCCAGGACCCCTGGCCGGGGCAGGGGAATTAGTCCTTGTGCCTTTGGGGTGAGAGTTTGAAGCAGCAGAGAGGGGAATTGCTCTTTAAGTGGCTTTAGATATCCTGGTTTGGGGTTGTGCAAATGAGCAGGAAATAAAACTCCCCCCTGGATCCAGCTCTGCAGGAGCAGTGGGAGTTCAGGTGTTGGAGACATGAGGAGTTTCATGTTCCTGTTTTTAGATCCCTAGCTGCATCCCTGGTGGGGACATCAGATCTTCAGGGTCAAATGCTCTAAAAATCATTTTTAATATGTCCAGTAAGACCTGAGGGCTCTTGTTCCCTTTAAGAGGCATCATGAAGTTGTTAATTCCACAGGTGAAAGAAGAGCAGGCAAGGAGCAGGACTGGGATCATGGCTCATCCTGGAGGAACCATCCCAGTGCAGACCCTCTCTTGGGCAACCAGAACCAGCCCCAGGTGTGAGAGAAGGTGCTGGGCTGGTGGCTTTGGTGTTCTCCTCACCACGAGGCTCTGGTGCTCTCCCCTGCCCTGGGCTGGTTTTTCTCCTGAACTCACAAATGTTTTTCCAAAACATTCTTGTGCCCAGGGCATCAAATTGGGTCCAAAAACCCAACGTGGCTGTTCTTCTGCCAAGGGGACCAGGGATGGTGTTGGGAACCCTCCACAGCATCTCTGCTGACCAAACACCTCCCTTTGCAGCATGCCCAGTTTGCTTTGGTGGCCGAGGCTGACCCTTGGTGCAGAAGGAGGCTGAGGTGGGAGGAGTGAGGGGGGAACCAGCACTGTGGGTTTCCTTGATCTTGGACCGTGGAACAGCTCCAGAGATCCCAGCCCATGTTTCTGCTGGTGTTTTCCAGTTCTGTTTGGAGTCTGCTCATCCAAAACTCCCTTGGTTGTGTGGAACAGGCAAAGGCTTGGGGCATCAGGGTATTTCATGGAGCCCCCAGTTGCTGGAATTCAGTCTTCTTCCAAATCTGATTTATTTCCTGAGAAATAATTTGATCTACAGACTCACAAGCCATCCCTGGAAGCTCCTGCTCCCTGGGTGAAGCAGCTGGATAGAAATGGGAGATGGAAATGTCCTTGCTGTCATCACATGCGGAGGTTCCATGGATGGGGACCGTGTGTGTGGCCATCACCATGGAGGTGCTGGGGTGACAACACAAGGAAACTGAGGCACTGAGCAGTGCAGATGCTCAGGGAGCGAGGACATCACAGCAAGACCTGCCATTGTGAATTGGTCAGTGAAAATGGGCAAAATAAACCAAAAAAGAAGGTTAAAAATGCATCAGTTCCCCACAAAAATGCACAGGCACGCGCTAGAGGTGACTACAAGAAGTTCTGCAATCATTTGCATCCTCACTGGGGCAAAAGTTGGGGTTTTTTGCAAACACTAACCCCAAGCAAATACATTTTGGGGAAAAATCCTGCTCCAGCCTCACCTCAGGATCACTCACCTGGGCGTAGAACTGGTCAAACGTCATGACAGGCCCGAAGAAGAAGAATGGGAGGTAGAAGTTGTACTTGAGGAGGTCGAAGATGGAGTAGATGCCCTCTTCCTTCTCGGAGCTCTCGAGGGCAAAGCTCATGCAGCGCATGATGGTGAAGGTGCAGCCTCCGTAGAAAAGAACATCCTGGAGCTCAAAAGCTCCCGTTACAAACCCGCTCTGGACAAGAAACAGAGAGTTACCACCAGGAACGTGGGGTCACTTCTCTGCTGCCTCCCTCTGGGGGGGACACCACTCCTGGGGCAGCAGAGAATGCTTTGGGTTGGAGGGAATCTTAAAGCCCATCCAGTGCCACCCCTTGCCATGGGCAGGGACATTTCCCACTGTCCCAGGCTGCTCCAAGTCCCTCCAGCCTGGCCTTGGACACTGCCAGGGATCCAGAGCCTGCCCACCCTCAGAGTGAGGAATTATTTCCAAAGATCTCCTCTAACCCTGACCTCTGTCAGTTTACTTTTGAGTTCAAGGAAAACCTCTAATTATGCTCTGACACCAATTGTCTCTGAAGTTAATGAGCTGGAAAGAGAAAACTGGAGCTTGATTTCCCAGCTGGCTCCTGCAGCTCAGAGCAGTCAGGAACTGGGTAGATGGAGGTGGATCCTCTTGGCCGTGTCAGCAAGGTTGGTCACACAGGATTTGGTCTGGGCTGGCAATGTCACTCTGTCACAGGTGTCCCCATGGGGTTGGTGGAGAGGGAGGGAACGCATCTTTGGAGGCGGGGACAGACAGCACTGTCCTGCTGAGAGACTGGATATTTTGATAAGGTCCTTCCTGGGCTTCTCTCCACCCACCAGTGAGGTGAAATCTCAGCTAGGCTGTGAGCTAATAAGTGGGCAGCACTGAATCCATCCCAGCTGTGTGTTACAGCTGGGGAAACTGAGGCACAGGGCAGCAACAGACAAATTGCAGCCTGGGGAACAAGAAGGACTCGGATCTCCTCTGTTCTGGAACAGCATGAAGCCACCAAAACGTGACATAAGCACGGTGGGGTTGTTCCCAAGCTCACACCTCAACAATCCCTTCCCTCTAAAATGCTGTGAGAGCTCTGATGCAGCCAGGAGAAACAGCCAGGGCCTGGTCCTGCCCCAGGGGTTCTCCTCCCAGGAGATGGACACCTGGAAATGAGGCAGACACACAGCCAGGACAGCACCCACCTGCCACGAGCCAAAGGGCTCCACCTTGAAGGAGGCGAGGCAGCAGAGCCCGGCCACGTAGCAGAGCCACTTCTGCTTGGCCAGGGCCACCGAGTAGAGGAGCAGGCAGTGGGACAGGATGATCATCAGGTACACCAGGCCCATGCTGCCCAGCACAGCCAGCACCCCGTAGATCATGTACATCACAGCCCGGTGCTGCGGAGAGAGGCTGTGGTCAGCGTGGTGAAAACCCCAACCCAGAACATCCCCCAAAACCCCTCCCGCAGGTCCCAGGCCACCCCTGGTGCTCTCAAATCCACACCACCACATCCCTGCTCACCTGTGGCACAGTCATGGAGCAGATCTTGCCGAAGAGGACGTGTCCTGAGAGGGCGAAGATGATGATGTTCCTGAACGAGGTGAACCACATCACCCACTCAAAATCAGCCACGTCCTGCAGGAGCAGCACCAGCCACTTTTACTGCCCTAGCCCCACAACTTCTAAAAAAAAAAACTTCCCATTTTCCACCCAAGGGCTCCCAAACACTTTATCTTGGACATAAAAGCCCAGGAGGGACGTGCAGAGTTCGCTCATCCCAGCGCTCACAATGCGGAGCACCCACAGCCCCACAGGGCTGGTATTTTCCCCACTGCCTTAGGGAGAAAAATATGAGTGACATGGACTTCACAGAAGTGTGGCAGTAGCAGAAAAACCAGCTTGGTTTCTCCCGTGACCAGGTTGTCTGTAGGTAGCAGAGCCCAAGCCCTTCCTCGCTCACCATCTTCCTGCCAAAGTAGTGCCAGCCCGGCTTTATGGCGTCCCGAAAAGCCTTTCTGTTCATGCTGTCTGCAAAAGAACCAGAGTTACAGGGAGGGAAACAGCTCTGGGAAATGGGATCCGGGCTCAGGCCAGACCCAGAACCCCCATGGTTGTGATAGCAACCCATCAGGGCTCAAATGCCCCATCCCAAAAGCTCCTGATTGCCAAGGACTATCAAAAGAGGCAGTGACTGAAGGTTTCTGCAGGAATGTTCAGCAAAGCCTTTTTCCCATTACACATTCCCTGCCTGACCCCAAAAAGTTTTCAGGTTTGTGGGCTTCCAAACAAAACCAAAAAACCTCAAACAAATACAAAAAAAGACAGAAACTAACAAAAAAAAAAATCATCCCAACAAACAAACACAACCCCAACCAAGACAAAGTCAAGAAAATCTCCCCAAATCAAAACAAACGAAATCCCCAAAAACAAACAAACAAAAAAGGGAGACAGCCCTGCGTGGGCTGGGTGGTGGTGGTAGCCTGGTGTGGCACTGCCTGGAGATCTGTGACTCCCTACATCCTCTTGCCCTGAAGAGTGGAGATAGGGACAAAGAGACAGCCAGGAAAAAAGGCAAAAAAAAACCCAACAAACAAACCCTTTAAAAAGGATTTCCAAGCTGTTCTCCACAAAAGTTGAAGCCAGGGACCTGCTGCTGGTACCAACAGCTGTGAAAGGGACCCGAGCCCATCGTCCCTCCCCGGGATGAGGTGGGAGCGTTACCTCTGGAGGCCTGGAAGATGCCGCTGCCGCTGTAGAGCACGGCACAGGTCACCACGAGAGCGTAAAAGCCCAGCTCGTAGCTGGGGAGCATCGCTTTAACCCCCATGGTGGGAGGGATCCACACCTGGCAAAGGCAAAGAGAAGGAGGAGGAAAAGAGGGGATGAGAGCTCGCCTGCCCTCCTACCCCTGGAACACCCCGAATTCCTGCTGCTCCTCCCCAGCTCTGCTTTCGTGGGCTTCCCTGGAGGCTGAAGGGAAGGAGAAGAGGCTCACACCTGGGGCTGAGCCCCGGGGCACAACCCAGGTGCTGACAGGTTCCTGCAAACCCCACCCGGGAGCCAGGATTTGGGGCCAGGTGTCCCTGAGAGGGGCTTTTCCCAACTATCCCGCTGTTCAGAGCTGCTCCAGGATGGGGCTCCTCCGGCGCGTCTCTGATGTCCCCAGCTCTAATTCCAAGCTGGATGCGTGGAGGGAATCCAGGATGGAGAATGGGGGCACCACCGATGGAGGGGATGTGATGGATTCCCCGACCTCCCGCTCACCTTCTGCTGGGCTTCTGCCCAAACTCCGGCTCTTGGGGGGCTCCCAATGCCCTGCGATCCCAAATTTCCTCTGCCAAGCGCCTTTGAGGCACGGCTGAGCCCCCCGGCGGCATCAGCAGCGCTCGGGGAACGGCGACACCCAGCCCCGCAATTAGCCCTGGGCTAATTACTCCTGCCGAGGTTAATTAACCTCGGCGCGACGTGCCTTGCAGCTCCGCAGCCTTCCCGTGTCCGGCAGCGGCTCAGGGCTGGAGCAGGCGGGATGAGGGATGCGGGGACAGGGACAGGGACACCCTCCCCCGGCGCTGTCACCCCCACCCGCCACCATCCCGGAGAGCGCTGCAGGGATTAAGGCGTAAAAAGCGCCTCGGTCACCCTCAGTCTGCTCCGGCATCCGCGTTGCAAAGCTTCTGCTGTTATTAAAAATTTAATAATTAAAATAATTCCATATAAAAAATAAAATAATGCTAAA